>VZRW01013133.1:97142-114268 GCA_013398125.1 Aegotheles bennettii
AAACTGGAGCACAGGAGGTTCCATGTGAATCTCAGGAAGAACTTCTTTCCTGTGAGAGTGACAGAGCACTGGACCAGGCTGCCCAGAGAGGTTGTGGAGTCTCCTTGGCTGGAGACATTCAAACCCCGCCTGGATGCGTTCCTGTGTGATGTACTCTAGGTGACCCTGCTCTGGCAAGGGGGTTGGACTGGATGAGCTTTCGAGGTCCCTTCCAACCCCTAGGATTCTGTGATTCTGTGAATAGGTTCGGGCTGTGCTTTATGCACTAACTTACACTGGGCTTCTTTCACCCTCCTCACATATAATTTCTGGATATTATAAATAATGGTATCTTAATTCCTCCAGACGATGTCTTTTCTGGGTGCTATTTTTTTCCACTAATGTGTTAAACTATTGAAACGTTGCTACACTGAGGTGGGGAACCTGGGAGTAAAACTATTTTAAAACTTAGCTGTTTCTTTTACCTGTAATCATGGACCTGCTCAGCTTTTCATTTCTATGTACATCTCTCAGTAGCCAGGCAGTTTTCTTCCCCATCTGCCATGAGAAGCAGCAATTCAGAGAATGATTTCAGTTTAAGATGGCTGCTCTCATAGAAAAGAAACACACACGGTGTCCTACACTTATAGTTGGACTTTCTGTGTCCTTTTCCTTTCATCTGAAAGCAAAAAAGTCCTCCATTCTCAAAGGATGCGATTGCTCTTTATTTGTGCACAGATGCAGCAGCTATGAAAGGAGCGGGCTCCAGCTCCACCAGAACTCAGTTTTTGGGCTGAAGGGACTACAAAAGGAAATTCTAAGGCTTCTGTTATGCACAGACTAGCTGGTCTTAACATCTTGGGAACGCTCGTGCCCCTGATCACCTTCTTTAAGAGGAATGGAGAAAGCTTTTTTCTCCCTCAGAAGTCCCTGACAGCAAATACGGAGACAACACCTGCAAAACTGCCCCTGTTTGTTTGCCTCTACTTTCTGTGGCTGCTGTCAAACCTCAGACTGCAAAGGGCTCTATAAAGTTTACAGCCGGGTCTGCCCAAGCCTTTGACCTGAGAACAAACACTGTCTTAAACTTGATATCTCTTACTGCACTGCGGGTTGGGAAGGCAGAGCGATTGGAAATGCAGATCTGCCATTGCAACATGGAAACGGCTCCTGAGAGACAGAGAAACTCTTCAAAATAGCTTCTTGATTCATTAGGAACAACACCAAGGTTGACACATCCCCCACGTTTCATCCCACCCATAGATTCATTACAGACACGAGAGAGATGCAGGCTCTGAAGAACCAAATTCCTTCCCCCACCTTTCTTGCTGGATTCTGTCTGTAACTTCAGCAACAGCTTGAATTACTGTGTAACTTGACAAGGTGATTTATCATAGCTTGTTGCATTTTTCTCCAAACATCCCAAGCAGATGATATTATGATAAAAAGGGGAGGGGGGGGGGAATAAGATGTAGTCATTGTACATGACAAAAGCTCATTATTAGGGCATCACAAAAAAGAAAAAGATTATTTGGGACAGATAATGACATCCAATGCTGAAGACTTAAAAAAAAATAAGAGAGAAAACCAGGCAATGGAATAAGGAGAATATTATAAAAATAGGACTGGGAAGGACCTCTAACCCATCCTTCAGCCTGAAGACAGGCTCAGCTCTACCTCTGTCAGTCCCGACAGATGTTTGCAAGTGATCGTCCACAGTAATAATGCTAAGTAATCACTCACAGAAACATCAGTAGAATTATGAAAAGCCACACACTGTGCCATAACTGCTGATCAAACTGAATTTGAGGAGGAAGGAATAGCTTGCCATATTGCAAAGGAATAAAAGCCCCTTGGTGATAGAGAAAGAGCTGACTACATGTATTCAGGGGGCTTGGGCAGGGGGACTGGGAAAGAAAGTATTTGCTTTCTCTCCACATTGGAATATTGTTCTCCTCTGAGCTTGCTTTGAGACAGCACATGCTCATTACATCAGTTTGCAGCAATATTTCGAGATAACAATACTGAATAACCAGGTCTTAAATGTTAAGATTAAAATGTTTTTCCATTTTATACATCCACCAAGAAGAGCTTCAAAATGCCAGAGAGAAAGACGAGAATTCTGCAAATGTCTTTAGTATCCCAGGGCTTGGCAGGGCAAGGTGGATTTGAGCTTACATCTCCAAGGGTTGGCTTATTTATTACAGGCATCAGCGTGAAAGCAGGTTCCAGCTTTATCTGTTAGATCAGACACAGAACACAATGGTCTTCATTTTATGACCCTGACAAATAGCTTGAGTCTATCTATCTTTTATGAAAGGCTTGAAAATTATAGAGCTACATGTGAAGAAGCACTTTAAAACCTGTAAAGTAGAAGAGTGGGTAGGTGACCTACCAATGCACACAGTCTTCTTTTAGTGCTTATTTCACTGATCAGTAGGGAGAGGAAAATAACTCCTTCTTGAGCCAGTGGTGAGTCAGAATGAAAGAAAACAAACCCACCACCCCGCAGCCTATCTGAAAGCCACGATGCTTGAAGATGAAGGTAGCCCTGTGTCAGGGCCACCATGCCACCTTCATTCAGCTTCAACTCTCAATGGTGTCCACGTAATGCTACAGCAAGATAATCACAGAGCTACTGGTATGACTGGTTTGAGACTGCTTCATAACCCTCATCCTCCATTTCACGACACCAATTTCATGTTGGCATAATTCACTGAAGCCAACACAGCTCCACAAAATGAAGAAAGGTGGCACAGAACTGTATAATCCATGGCTAGCAGCATCTCCTATAGGTTAAGGTCTTGATATGCCAGAACGCATGTGATAAATATGAGGGAGGACAAACCTCACAGCTCCTCCCTACTGAAAGTATTTGGAATACATTCTTCTAAAAGAGTAGGACGTGATCAGATGTCACCTAAAACAGAAGCAACATCTCTGATATTTGCCCCAAGTGCCCACCCATTTTCAATCCTATTATCTTGCTTTCTACCTCAACACATCCCTGTATCATTTGACCAGACCCACATTCCCGTGTTATCTTTGACCTGTCAATTCTTGTTTGGAGATAATCCAAAGGTTTTTAGCTTGGCTGACCTATCTGTGCACCTGCAGGTAGTTATTTGACATCAATGTTTCTTTTCCATCACTTGCTGCAGGTACTGAGCCCCAAACACCTCCTCAGCCAGAGTTGCCAGTAGTTCTTCAGGCAGTTCTGCTGCAAACACTTTCCAGTGATTTGAGTCAGCAAAGAGCTATGGTAGACCCATACAGTGAACACCTTACATCCTAGTCACTATAAAAAAACATGTCATGACTGAAAGTGCTCTTAGGACCTCAGAAGTGTTGACAGGACACATTTTTTGCCCTATATCGAATAACTACTTGTATTGAAGTATTGGGTTAATATAGAATTATTTTTTCCCCTCTCCTGTATTTTATATACCTGTCCTTCAACTCTTTTGGAGAGTTTGTATAAGGGATAAAGGACAGGTTGGTCCCTGGCCTAAAGTCATGGTCCTGTTCAAAGTACATACAACTAAATACCCTCAAGTGAGAGGCCACAGCCAAACATCACTTTGGTGCCTGGCATGTGCTGACTCTCAGACCACATCTGGGAATGGCACAGTGAATCTGGCCAAAACTGTGTCAGAGGCTTCACTAAAAATCCTGGGCCAACATCTGAGCCCATGCCCTGGCTGGTTTTAGTTTACTAATATGGATGGACTTCATTAGGCTGCAGATAACACATATTAAAATGCCATGGGCTTGTGAAATTCAGCTCTGCCGGGATGTACTTGCTGGGGTTGACTCATGAATGGGCTCAGCTCATTGCAGCTGGAAATCAGGGATCCTTCCTGGCAGTCAACTCAGCCATTTGGGTCTTCTGGCCCAGTGCTGGGTCCTGTTCTGGGGTCCCCAACATAAGAAAAACACGGAGCTGTTGGAGAGAGTCCAGAGGAGGCCATAAAGATGATCAGAGGGATGGAGCAGCTCTGCTCTGGGGACAGGCTGAGAGAGTTGGGGGTGTTCAGCCTGGAGAAGAGAAGGCTCCAGGGAGACCTTAGAGCACCTTACAGTACACCTGAAGGAGCTCCAGGAAAGCTGGAGAGGGACTGGTGCCAAGGGCAGGGAGTGATGGGACGAGGGGAAATGGGTTCAAACTGCCAGAGGGGAGATGGAGATGGGATGTGAGGGAGAAATTGTTTGGTGTGAGGGTGGTGAGACCCTGCCCCCGGGTGCTCAGAGAAGCTGTGTTCAACACTACCAGCTCCTCCCTGGCAGTGTTGAAGGCCAGGTTGGATGGGGCTTGGAGCAACCTGGTCTAGTGGAAGGTGTCCCTGCCCATTGTAGGAGGGTTGGATTTAAATCCAACCTTGGGTCCCTTCCAACCCAAACCATTCTACGATTCTACAATTTTATTGCAAGTGGATTGCCAGCATGTGCCACGTATGCTAATTAAAGCCTCCTTCTTCAATTAAAACCTTTGTCTTTGTCTAATAATGCAGAATCCAGTCAAATGTTGGTCTAATGCAGAGAATTCTTGTGCATATGTGCAAATACTGTGACTTCGACTCCTCTCCCTTGCACCTTTACATTTGTAAGGTATTGACCTCCGAGCCATGCCAGCTGAGAAGGCTGTGGTTGAGCCAAGGCAGCATGCCAGGCATGAGACATGGCTGAGATGCCATGCTTTCATCTTTCTCCATTCTTATTTTCTTTAGCTCTAAAGGAGATGCTGTGCAATTAAAAGAATCTGATACCTTTCATACAGAAAATACCACCTGCAGGACACTGGTTACTCTCTGAAACTTGTGTCCTCACGCCTTTCTTCACTTTTATTTGATTTTTTTTTTAATGATTTGGTTCCTTATCACTGTTAATAGAAATGGAATCAAAAATATCTTAATTATGGAATGTGCCTGAATTAAAACCCCATGAACAAAACCAGGTTAGGGTAAACCAGAGGGAACTATGTCCTTTAATCAGCCAGTTTATTAATAATGTAATAAATTCTCTCGAAGTCCTCTCTGGGCTCATGGCTTTCTGATGGAAGATTTTGCTAGAGGGGTATGAAAGAATCTTGTGCTCAGTGAGCCAAATTATGTTTGGGGCACTAGCTGGACTGCTACAGAAAAACCATTTAAAACCAGGCTTTGTGTCACCTTCAGGTTGGAGATGCTTAAGCCAAACATAAATAAATAATTGCAAAATCCACGTGAAATAAAACCATAAAGTAAGTACACCATGGGATTTTTCTTTTGGTCCACTTTCAGATCAGCATACTTTCTGAAGTGCTGAAGTACTTCTGGTTTCCCCTAATTAAAGTGAGATTAGGATGTGGCCATCTGTAAGTCTATTTTGTCAAGATCAGGCAGGAATAGAAAAGAAAAGAAGTTTGAAGAAAGCACTTGTCTAAAAGCTTACTATACATACCTGTTTATCAAAAGGTTTTCTATAGCAACCATCAACAAAGGGTTTTTAGAGCAACAGCATCACTGTACATAAATGCTAGAGTTCATTATATTTTCATTGGAAAAATGAATTTTGTCTGAAAATGAAAACTTCAGTGACAAAGCTGCATTTTATTGAAATATTTGTTTATATTTGTTGAAATATTCTTTCCTAAGAAATCACTACTTTTAAACTCCACTTTAGAGTTCTCCTAGCCTGCTGTATGCTTCAGAATAATCACCTTTGTCTCGTTCTTTTCCCCCACCACCAGAAGTAGAATCAAGGAAATAAAAGATGGCAATGAAATCATGAAAAAGTATCATAGAATCACAGAATGGTTTGGCTTGGAAGGGACCTTGAAGATCACCCAGTTCCAACTCCCTGCCGTGGGCAGGGACAACTTCCACTGGACCAGGTTGCTCCAAGCCTCATCCAACCTGGCCTTGACATATGAAGAACCACATATATGTTTTAATTGTATTACAGGGCAAAATGGGGGGAAAGGGAAGTCAAGAGATGGTGAAATGTAATTTATTCCAAAATGGTTTCATGGACGTTTCAATGGAAAGATTAGAAATTCAGTTTCATTTCTGTAAAAACAGAACTTTAAAATGCCAGCATCTTCATAACTTCCCCCTCCTTTCCACCTCCGTCCCCCCAAATAGCTCAACTAAGGATCAGAAAGATTTATATTATAGAATATACTAGATATAGGGAACATATATATATACACACACAGGCATACACAGACACACACACTGAACAATTCTGACTATCTCTGATCATTTCTGATCATCCCCAGGTTTTTGGATATGAATTTTCCATTTCTGTTGTAAAGTTGATGAATTTATTTCACTTCAAGAGTTTAATGGCCTCGAGGAAAGTGTGGCACATAGCAAGTGCTCCCGTTTTTCATGGAAAGCATGATGAGAGCCTTCCCCAGGAAGCAAGGGTTGAACCAGTGTTTCCTGAACCACACCAGGGAATTGATTCAAATTAAAATGAAAATTAGCAAATACCTATAAAAAATTTTTCTTTGCAGCAAGATCATATTATACATAAAATTATTATAATTTATATGTATTATATTAGCATAGTTAATTAATTACATTTATATTTATATATTTATATTTTATGTTATGTTATATTTATCATATTATTATAATAAATTATACATATTTACTACAGCCTTCCCTCCCATCCACAAATGACCAAAGCAGTACAAGCTCCTTGAACAATTTTTTGTGATCTCTAATGATTTGCCTTCCTTTATAAAGCAGGAGAGTTTAAAGGACCAGTGCTTACTCCACTACGGAAATTTACTTTGAGATGATTAAATCATGGTCAGCTGCTATACACAAAAGGGATATGCCATATCCTTTTAATACCCATAAAAGGGGGCCTGTAAGAAAGACTGGGACAAACTTTTTAGAAGGGGCTGTAGTGAAGGGACAAGGGGGGATGGTTTTTAACTGAAAACAGGGAAATTTAGACAAGATATAAGGTAGAAATTGTTTTACAATGAGCTTGGTGAAACACTGCCCAGGTTGCCCAGAGAGGTGGGAGATGCCCCATCCCTGGAAAAAGAGGGTAGATTTAGATGAAATATTAGAAGAAATGTATTCCTGTGAGGGTGGCCAGACATCAGCACAGGTTGCCCAGAGACCTGGAAGCAATCC
This sequence comes from Aegotheles bennettii, assembly GCA_013398125.1. Lineage (NCBI taxonomy): Eukaryota > Metazoa > Chordata > Aves > Caprimulgiformes > Aegothelidae > Aegotheles > Aegotheles bennettii. The sequence goes on from VZRW01013133.1 coordinate 104,258, forward strand.
AGGTCAGGTCGGATGGGGCTCTGAGCAATCTGGTGTAGTTGAAGATGTTCCTGCTCCCTGCAGGGGGGGTTGGACTGGATGGCTTTTGAATCAATAACTGTCTTAAAATCACATGGAAATACAAGACCTGTTTCTACTCAACACACTACCTGTACCATGTCTGTTCCCTTTGTATCGGACATAATGTAGCAGCTGGCTATGCTACAACATGGGTTTTGTTAGCTTCTGACTATTCTTCCAGGAGGTCGTCTCCACAACCTGTCTTCTTCATGAATGAATACCTGCACAAACTTTTTCTCAACAAACTTCACATGAAATCAACTTTCTTCATCTGGAGAAGGTCAAGCCCTGTCAGGTACAAACAGTGCAGAACCTCTTGGAAACAGCGTGGCTGCAGACCAAGGTGGAATTTAGTCCTCAAGTCTTTGTTTTCAGTATGAGAATGAAACATTTTCTGAATTCCACCCTTCCCACAGAGAGCATCTTATGCAGGATGCAGGCTGGGAGTATGTATCTCTCGGAGGGAAATCAACTAATGGCTTTTCTCAGGCTTCAAAACATTCCTTTCTACACATAGCAGAGATGCTGTCTAGGGTGAGAAAGGTAAGCTGGTTTGTATCAGGCATGAAAACAGACATGGGGAAGGTTCTAGCACTGGAGATCCATATATATTTATATATATAGTTAGGAGTCAAAAAAGAGTCACACTGAACTGTTCAGAAAGCAATTTTTACCACCACCTGCCTCACTCATTTTCGCAAACCCCTTACTGCCCAGTTCCCTGCTGTCCTCAGAAGGCACAAGGAGCGTAGGACCTCCCAGGGCTCCAGATCCATAGCTACCTTCTCCTTAATCACACGCACCGCTCTGCTGCTCCAGGAGCTGCTTAGCAGCAGGGAAGTTTCAAGCACTCCCAGTTGATGGATCATTACAGCTCTGTGGACAAAGCACGGGTTCAAGCCAGGTACAAAGGTTCACTCAAGTTACTGACTCATGCCAAAGACGGATGCACTTGGGTTTCCAGACACACACATCTGGAAGCCAGGGCTGGAAGTCACAGCATAGGTCACTTCATCTCTGCCTATTGCAGGTTTGTCTTCAGCTTTTGTCCTTCAATGATCATTTCTCAATCATTTTAATGAACATTTCTACTGACTGCTTCTCAGTAATGTCATTGCTCCCGTGGCTAAGTCTGACCTCAGTAGCTTCACTCTTCCTTTGCCCAAGTGTTATCTATTTTAGTCTTATAAATGGCCCAATATAAAGACCTTGAATTAATTCTGATGGGTTTTTCTCTTTTTTCTGTTTCACAAAAAGAATCCATTTATATCAGGGTAGAATGATCTCCCTAACAATTCCACCCTTTACAGCACTTCCTTCAAAAATGACATAATTCAGATGACAACACAGTCTGCAAGTCTTCCATGCATTAACTTGGGCACTACACCAAGCACAGTACGTGGTTGCTCATGATGCTTTTTTCTTTAATAAAGTGTGTTTTTCAATTCATCCACCTACCATTCCCGTGTTTCCTTGGTTTCTTATAAATAAACAGTACAGGGTTTATGGACACTAATATTTATATCTCAAATGTTTTTGTTTATCGATTTCTTGGGGCTTCAAAAGCTTGATGTTATTTACAGAACTGGAAAAGAATTATGTCTATGATACTTCACCCCTAAAGGTAAAAAAATACTGTGAAAATTCACTTTTTTTTTCCCTATAAATGGTTCCTTGACAGAGAGATATTAAAGACATTAAAAGTCAAATACAGACCTCAAATAGTTGGGTTCCCACAGTCTGAGCACCCCTAGAAAGTCCAGAACAAGTGACCTCCCCCAAGAAGAGTAATTTTTGTTAGATGTTATTTCTTGTAGCTCCATTTTCCCTTTCTGTAAGGCTGCGTGATGCCTGACAGTTCCCATGGTATCCTGGGAACAGCATTTTGAAGTGGCTAAACTTCAACTGAGGTACAAAGAAAAAAAACCCGCAAGATTTGCCAGTAAAAGCATTTACTGCTAAATGCAAATCACAGAGCATGATCTAATCCTTCATCCTTGATTTTCTAAAAGGTAACTGTTTTAAAATGTTTCGGCGAGAGTTTAAGAGCACTGAATAGTTGTTAATATTCAAACACAGCTAGCAGGTGAAAGGATTAACAAAAGCTTGAGCTTCTCTGTATGAAGGAGAAGATGTATGAAACAATAGCAACTAGAAAAACTAAAGGTTTCACAGAATCACAGAATCCCAGAATCCTAGGGGTTGGAAGGGACCTCGAAGGATCATCCAGTCCAACCTCCCTGCCAGAGCAGGATCACCCAGAGTCCATCACACAGGAATGCATCTAGGCGGGGTTGGAATGTCTCCAGCCAAGGAGACTCCACAACCTCTCTGGGCAGCCTGTTCCAGTGCTCTGGCACTCTCACAGCAAAGAAGTTCTTCCTGATATTCACATGGAACCTCCTGTGCTCCAGTTTGCATCCATTGCCCCTTGTCCTAGCATTGGTCATCACTGAAAAAAGCTTGGCTCCATTGTCCTGACCCTCACCCTTTATATATTTGTAAACATGGATGAGGTCACCCCTCAGTCTCCTTTTCTCTAAGCTAAAGAGCCCCAGCTCCCTCAGCCTTTCCTCATAAGGGAGATGTTCCACTCCCTTCATCATCTCTGTGGCTCTGCGCTGGACTCTCTCAAGAAGTTCCATGTCCTTCTTGAACTGTGGGGCCCAGAACTGGACACAGTACTCCAGGTGTGGCCTCACCAAGGCAGAATAGAGGGGGAGGAGAACCTCTCTTGACCTACTAACCACCCCCTTTCTAATGCACCCCAGGATGCCATTGGCCTTCTTGGCCACAAGGGCACATTGCTGGCTCATGGTCATCCTCCTGTCCACCAGGACCCCCAGGTCCCTTTCTCCTACACTGCTCTCCAGCAGGTCAGCCCCCAGCCTGTACTGGTGCATGGGGTTGTTCTTCCCCAGATGCAAAACTCTGCACTTGCTCTTGTTGAATTTCATTAAGTTTCTCCCCGCCCAACTCTCCAGCCTATCAAGGTCTCGCTGAATGGCAGCACAACCTTCTGGTGTGTCAGCCACTCCTCCCAGCTTAGTGTCATCAGCAAACTTGCTGAGGATACATTCTGTACCCTCATCCAGGTCGTTGATGAAGATATTGAACAACACCGGTCCCAGTACCGACCCCTGAGGCACTCCACTAGTTACTGACCTCCAACTGGATTCTGTCCCATTAACTACAACTCTCTGACTTCTTCCCTTTAACCAGTTCTTGATCCACCCCACTACCTGATCACCAAACCCATACTTTATCAGCTTATCTATGAGGATGCTGTGGGAGACAGTGTCTGTTTGTGTTAAGGCACCTCAAATAGTTTTAAACTAGCCTATGGGTAGCACACTGAATGTGCAGGCACGAAGCTCAACATGGGTCATTTTCCCTATGCAGAACCATTTCAAAAGTAATTTGGGTATCAGGATGCTCCACCAGTTTTTCTGGGGCTGCAGTAAAGACACACGACCAGCTTGAACCTTACCACCCACAAGCCCTAACTGAAGTTATTGTCTTGAGTTTTATTAGTAGTTTTATCATAAACTTCTCTTTTGTGAGACCTCTGGGAGAAGAGGCAATGAAGGAAATTCACTGAATACCTCTACTAATGGATCTCTTTGTTATCCTGTGCTCCCACCATCTGTTTCTTGAAACTACTTCTTACCTCTCATCTTATACATGAATCATAAGTGGGTTTGGAGACAGGACAACCTTGCTGTTACATATCAGCATAACACTTTGCATGAGTGGGTTTTGGACTTGTGGTGGCTACTAAAACATGAGGATATAAATAATGCAGAAAGAAAGCTCCCAAAACAGAATCTGGGTCCTTGCCCAGTTCTGAGCAAACCGAGGCACGTGCAGTGGGATTCAGGCTGCGTCAGGTCCCCACTTAGATTTTGTGACACCTAAAATGCAGGTGCCTGGCATGAAGTCAGAGTACTTCAATTAAGCACTTTGCAGATAATGCAGAGACTCAAGCTACCATCCATACTGGCAAACAAGATGTGCCAGGTCCTATTTTCTGCCCCTGAGGCCCAACTAACATGGCACAGCTACATTTTCTTACTTCCCAAACATACTGGTTGCATCCCAAGTGCCAACTGGGAATAGTTCCTTGTCTGTCCAAGCTTTCTAACCATGCCTGGTCACCATCCAGGAGAGTTTCTGTTGGACCAAAACTGGCCAACTGCACCAGGAACTCTTGTATCAATTTAATAGTGTGGAAAATGTCCTTCCCATGCAAGTTCCCATGCCATGGCTCTGCTTGCCTTTTCAACAAAATAATACTAACTTAGCCCCAGGCACTTCTAAAGAGCAATTTATGGTTAGCCCATTTGAAATCCTAGGCACAAAGATGGGTCAATCCACTTGATTTGAAGCTTAAACATCTGAATGAGGGGTTCATACTACTGATGTCCAGCCCAGATTCAGAATATGAAGTGGTCTCCCAATGCCAAATATTTAACTGAGAAGAGCTCAGCCTTTCAAAAATCAATGAAAAAAAGAGATTTTCTACTGAAGCTGTTGGATTCTGGCAGAAGAAAGACCCAGTGTTCAAATTCTGCAAAACAAAAACCAAACAGGAACCCAAAATAGTAGGTGGAATCTATTTCAGCAGGATTCATCTAGAATGTAGACATGTAGTTTTAGGGAAGTCTTAAGGTTCAGGATAAAGGTGGGAAAAATTGTTATGGAGGTATGCTGACTCCAGACCTCTTCTAGGATAGGTTGAATCGTTCCCTGGAGGTGTTGCTTTCTTTCCATTGATGATGGAGGCAACCTGCATGACAACTTTAGGTTAAAGCCATTCATTTTAAACAGCTAAAGCAAAGTAACAGTAATTGCCCTCTGAGTGCTTAAGTAACCAACCTGACAAACTTCTCTTCTCTGGCCCAAAACATACATTCCAACTGAGTTTACTGATCCTGGAGGAGATGCTGCTGGAAAAAGGTGTATCTGGGTATTTAGCATGTATTAGGCACCACGGTTTGACTCTTACCTGGTGCCTTGGGCCTAAATGCAGACATGACAGTTTTGTGATAATTCCATTTGAAGGAATTAATTTACTACCGACAGGTGGATATTGTTCCAAATAAACCTTTCCCACAGTCCTGGAAGATGAGAGGACTGACGCTGCTATTATAGCATATGCTGGAACATGCATCTATTTTCCCCTTAACTAGAAACCAAACACATTGGAAATTCAACTTGTGGGCTGATATTGCAACACATTTATAAGGAGTCTATGTTCCTACACCTTCCATTACTCAAGGCAACTGATCTAATTGGACTTGTCACTGTGACAAGTCCACACTTTCCATGACTTCTTCAGCAACAGGGATATTTACAACACATTGCCTAAAAGAAAATATCACACTACAGCATTCTTTTTAGGGCTCAAGAGAATTTAGAACCACGTGGAAGGTTTTGCAGGAGGAGGGAGAGCCAAGTTAAGACCTGTTGGTGACATCTGAACTCCTACACTACAGGCCATAGGTTGGATATGCTGACAGACTTTACTAAGTAGAAATCCACTGCAGAATTACATTTTAGATCACAGGAAGAGAGGGACTGTGATCAGTCAATAGGATTCTTTATTTAGTAAGTGTTCCAAGCAAATATCATCTATGGAGACCTTCATTACAGGTATAGCGTGGGGGGTATTGCTTGAGTTCGGATGAACTTCAGCTGTCTGACATTGTCACTAAAATATATCCTAAAGCTTCATGATTGAAAGTGTTTCACCTCAAACAGCAGAATGTGGTTTGTAATTTTAGTAAATGTATTATTTTTCCTCCTAATGAGTGGGATTAAGGAGCCAGTCAAATTCGATCGCCGATAAATTAATACTCAGCTACAACTGACTCATTAATTTACAGCTACCTGACGTAGTCATGAAAACCATGCACCCAAAGAGCATGCCTAAGACCAGCGTACTCCAAGGACTTGTGAATACTTAGTTTGAAACATTTGAAGACAGAGAAACTGAGACCCAAGGAGTATTTGATTTGAGTAAAGCTGCTGTGCACAGAGACCAGTCCCCATTCCCCGCTCCACCTTCCCAGCTCCCGTGTTAAGGAGATTGCATCTGCAAGCTTAAAATTATCAGCCTTATCATCTCCATCTAGATCAGGTAAACAGCAAATTAAAAACTTTACCTCTCCAACTTCCCCCCCCAAAACCACTCCTTTCAGAGGCACATTTGGTATTTGTTTTTAATCCTGGCCGATTTTCAGTTCGCAAAACCTGATGCAGGGAGTTACTTGATATTCCGAAGGCGTTATTTTAAGATGAAACAATGTAAATTCTGATTCGGATGGCAGATGGCTGGCAGTTCACTGTTTGGCAAACCAACTGGTATGGTATGTTAGAAAGTCGGAGCAGCAGGTAGTACAGCTCAATTTGAAACGACCACAGATGCTCGGAGAGGCACGGGGGAAGGGCGCAAGCTGGTCAGGAAATTAAGAACAGTAGTCAGAGCTTGCAGGGGGAAAAAAAAATATATAAAAAAAATTAAAAATGACAGTATTTAGCTGAAAGTTTTCTTCTCCCAATCAGCACTTTTTGGACGCAAGTTATCAGAGACAAGAGCAAGCCCATCACAATTCACACACATGCATTGCTCGGTCACTGGGGGCTTGTTTCTGAGCCGTACCCAGATGGCTTTAAAGCTTTTGCACTACTCTCATCCCATGTGAGTAGCATGAGTTTATACAAGGCTTGTGCTGCTCTTTACAGGGGGAAGAACTTCATCCACGTTGTCCCAGATGGCCTGGTGACACTTTTAAGATTCAGCTGGACAGGGTGCTGGGCCACCATGTCTAGACCGTGCTATTGCCAAGAAAGGTTGGACCAGATGACCCTTGAGGTCCCTTCCAACCTGGGATTCTGTGATTCTATGGTGCTTGCACCCTTGTTGTATGCTGGGGATGCGTCCATCTCTGTTTCCACCAGCTTCCTGCAGCATGTGTCTGCCCTCCCATAGACACTGACACCCTCTCTGCTGCGAGAGGGGAGCGTTCCTCACCCGCTGTCGGTCTTTCCCAAATTGGTAACTAAGTGGGATGAATCGCCCTTTGGAGGAGCCCAGCTTTCTGCATGGTTCAGGAGCTTAGAAGAGATGTCTCACTCTGTGGTGGCTAAAAGTAGCTGTGCTGGATCCCACCCCAAAGGATGGGAGCTCTAAAACAGAACTTCACTCAAACTGGGGACCAAAAGTTTACACCTCCACAACACAGCTAACCCTGAGCCAGAGGCCAGCTGGCACAGTCTGGCCATGCCCAGGCTCTTGTATGCTCCAGTACTGGGTAGCAGCATCCAAACTGCCTTTTGGGAATGTTCTCTAGCAGGTGCCAGCTCCCAAACTGTGTTTGGGAAGTGTCTGGGAAGTTCACCAGGGCCAAAACCGAGCCAGGAGCACCTGAACAATAGGAACAGTGGCAGTGCGGTGCCTGAGCCTGTGCCCTGGCAGTGTTTATCAGCACAGATATAGCCACAGGCTGCATCCTGATAAGCCATTCCAGGCACCCCCAAACGCATATCCATAGCACAGTGTCAGGAGGACTGAGAGATGGATGCCTACAAACTCCATCCTTGTAGCAAAAAGCACCAAAGACCCCCGAGGAACGAACCTGGCTTCCCTCATGACATGACCAGTTGGGTAGGCTGAGGCCACACAAACTGCACAGGGCAGATAACCAAGCTATTACACAGAGCTCAGCTCTCCTGTGAAACTACCTGCAGGGTCAGTCTGCTGTCATCCATTAGGCTTGACCTAACCTCAACCTTCCCACAAGCAAATAATACAAACTGGTTTCGAACACGCTCCTCGGTTCTGAATATCCTGCAGTCCAGAAGCAGCACCGTAGGAAAATGGTTCATTACAATGTACTACACGAGTGAGCTGATCAGATGCTTGCATCTGGGGAAGAACAACCCCATGCACCAGTACAGGTTGGGGGCTGACCTGCTGGAGAGCAGTGTAGGAGAAAGGGACCTGGGGGTCCTGGTGGACACGAAAATAACCATGAGCCAGCAATGTGCCCTTGTGGCCAAGAAGGCCAATGGCATCCTGGGGTGCATTAGAAAGGGGGTGGTCAGTAGGTCAAGAGAGGTTCTCCTCCCCCTCTATTCTGCCCTAGTGAGGCCACATCTGGAGTCCTGTGTCCAGTTCTGGGCCCCACAGTTCAAGAAGGACAGGGAACTGCTTGAGAGAGTCCAGCGCAGAGCCACAAAGATGATGAAGGGAGTGGAACATCTCCCTTGTGAGGAAAGGCTGAGGGAGCTGGGGCTCTTTAGCTTGGAGAAAAGGAGACTGAGGGGTGACCCCATCCATGGTTACAAATATGTAAAGGGAGAAGGTCAGGATCATGGAGCAAAGCTTCTTCCAGTGCTGACCAATGATAGGACAAGGGGCAATGGATGCAAACTGGAGCACAGGAGGTTCCATGTGAATCTCAGGAAGAACTTCTTTCCTGTGAGAGTGCCAGAGCACTGGACCAGGCTGCCCAGAGAGGTTGTGGAGTCTCCTGGGCTGGAGACATTCAAACCCCACCTGGATGCGTTCCTGTGTGATGGACTCTGGGGGACCCTGCTCTGGCAGGGGGGTTGCACTGGATGATCCTTCGAGGTCCCTTCCAACCCTAGAATTCTGTGATTCTGTGATCCAGGTTCAAGTTTTCTCATGTAATCATTTCCAGCCTTGATGCTTCCTCCAGGTATTTTTTTAACCACGATCACGCTGGCTGCTGTGCATCTCTGGGTGCTAATGAGCTCTGAGTGGTGTTCAGTTAAGAAATTCCACTCTCAAACAAGTGTATTGAGAACGTTACAATTAAGCAATCAACAAAATCAGGAAATGCCACAACTAGAGTTGCACCTGCACACTTCCCACGGCCCCCCTAGGCAGTGCACAGTGACAAGACCTTCCTTCAGTCTTACAGATTTGAGTCTGGTTGGGCTACCCTGAATTTAACAAAGTTATTTGTAGGAGAATTTGGTTTATAAGGTGATTCTGCTGTTTTCTTCTCTCTCTCATTTCATAGACCTCCCCTACAGCACTGGCTTGTTTATAAGGGTAGGTAGCATTCCTTCCTGGTATACTCACTCTTTTTAACACGATCTTAATCAACTTTAAATGATCTTTCTTCTCTCTAAGGAATGCATTTCAATATTTTAGCGAGCAGCATTGTGCTACACAGAGCTCTACAACCCCTTTCCGCATACAATTCATGGAAATGAAGCAGTTAAACACAAAAGCAATATACCTGTGAGCACATGCAAATTGCAGACTGGCAGATGAGGCAATTAGATACATAGTTGATTTATATGAAAAAATGCAGGAGAGCTGGATATTTCCTTAGCTGAACATTGCTATTCTACGACATCGTACATGTAGCAGACTATATAGGAATACTGTATTGTTTTGCTTAAACCATGTTATACTTTCCCTAAGAACTGTAGAGAATGCGTTGGATTACTTGGGAAATTAAAGACCACTGTAAAACAAATGCAGGCAGGGAAGCATTAGGGCTGCTTGTGAAATGTTGGCACTGTCACTATTCTAATGCCTAAAATGGCTCCTGAATGCGAAGACGTTAATGCAAGTTCTTTACGTTATTTATTGAGGGAATTTCATAGGTGCTCAGCACCTCGAGTTAGAGAGCTATAAAAAGTGAAGATGATTATTTAACAGCTGGGGGGAAGGAGTAATTCGCATCCCCCAGCTTCAGGCACGGAAGATAGAGCTGACATCCTTCAGCAGTCCGCAGGGACAGGAGGCAATTCCGTGTGCCCAAGTCCTAGCCTGCGCCGACTGCAGAGGAGCCCTTCTCTCTCCATTAACTACAAGCAGGAACAGGAGGAGACCAGCTGGCTAAGTTAGCTACCAATATTTGCCTCATTTTTACCCAGAAAATGATTCCTTTTTTTTTTTTTTTTTTG
>VZRW01013133.1:124418-177447 GCA_013398125.1 Aegotheles bennettii
TGATGGGATAAAGGTTGGACTTGATGACCCTGGAGGTCCCTTCCAACCAGAATGATTCTATGATTCTATGATTCAATCACCCTCTGGGGGAAAAACCTTTTCCTGACATCCAACCTAAACCTCCCCTGACTCAGCTCCTGCTGTCACCCTCAGTCCTGTCACTGTCACAGGAGTGCAGAGATCGGTCCCTGCCCCTTCTCTTCCCCTCGGGAGGAAGCCACAGACTGCAATGAGGTCCCCCCTCAGCCTCCTTCTCCAGGCTGAACAATCCAAGTGACCTCAGCAGCTCCTCATAGGTCATCCCTTCTAGGCCCTTCTCCATCCCCATGGCCTCCTCTGGATGTGCTCCAGCAGTTTGATGTCCTTTTTTGAACTGCGGAGCCCAAACTGCACCCAGCACTCGAGGTGAGGCTGCACCAGTGCAGAGTAGAGTGGGACAATCCCCTCCCTTGCCCAGCTGGCCACGCTATGCTTGATGCACCCCAGGACACAGTTGGGAGCTTGGTGTTAGGAGCTGTGCTAGATCAGGCTTTGGTGTGCTCTGCTGCTCATGCCAAAGGCTTGGGAAGCTTGGACTTCTCCTCAAGGCACTGCAAAGTCAAGTGCTGTAATGAACCTTTCGTTCTCTTTCAACAAAAACTAGGCACCTGATTTTCATCTCTGCTACAGCTTGCTGTGAACTTGCTGCACTCACTGTGCAAAGAAGCCATCAAGTCAGCATAAAAGGAGCTCAAGTAACAGTCAGGTAACATGAAAAGAATCAGAATCCAAGAATTTTATTAGCATCCAAAATCCAAAGACGCCAATTGAAACGTCATGAGACTGAAGGGGGAAAAGCAATCCTATAGAGAAAGCAATTGGTGCAACTTTGAAACAACCTTTAATAGAAGATGACAAAGAATCACCTTGTCCTATGGAAAAAGTTACTTGAAAAATGAGCTATGAGAGCCTGAAAGTCACCTGGGTTCTTGCATAAATGAACACGAACATGGATTGCTCTTCCTAGAGGTGGCACAAAGGAAGAGCCAACACGCTTACTGACAATCCTGCAAAGACTCCAGTACAAAGTACTGAAAAAAGAGACTTCCTTGGAAGGTAAACTTGATTTCCCAAAGGGGATGAGTAAGCAGTCGTTTCCCTCACAGGCAAATGAAAGCAATGATGAGCTTTCAAAGATGTCATTCACAAAACTGCCCTTAATGGGAGAGCAGAGTGACTGAATCCAGGCAGGAAATTAAGAGACGGAGCAGGGACGGTCATTTTGATGAGAAGACTCAAAGAGAACAGAGAAAAGAAACAAGGGGGCTGTGCAGCATTATTATCTCCTTTGACTGGGCCCCATTAATAGGAGCTACTTAAGAGAATGATGAAAATTGTGGAAACCTTTAAAAAAACCCCACAACTTTTTCAAAGGCGTAATTCAGTTTGAGTTTCAGAATTTTTCTTTCCAAATATGCCAAAATACATCCCAGCAGGACAGACAAGCTGATGCTATATGGATTATCTGGTGCTAGGGGTATTGTCATGGAAACATGATCCCTGCTCAGAAGTGATTACTTACCCCTGCTTTCATTCTCTTTGTATATTAATAATAGAATTATTTTTTTTTGTTGTTATGAAGTCAGTGACAGGCTATGGACCTGAATCTTCTCCTGTCTCCTGTAGGGATTTTATCCTGGTTTTCAGCTGTGTCACTTCTCATTTATAGAGGCTGCAGTAGAGGTCCACAAGTACTGTCACAGCCCACAGGAAAAACTGGCCTCTGGTCCTCATGCAGGGACTGTGCCTGGTTTGGTAAGGAAACGTGGTCCTCTGTCTTCTGCAAGGACAGAGCTTTGAGACTACGAGCTGGTGGATCCATCACAGATACAGAGAATAGAATTTATACTCCAGAACATTTAACAAAATACGTGGAACAGGATTCTCCTCCAGAAATTTTGGCTTGGGTACCTACAAGGTTTCTAAGTTCCCTTTAAAGACAATAAAGTCTCAGTGCAAGATATAGTTGCCAAACATGGGCATCCATAGGCGATATCTGAGATGCCACAGGGCAACACAGCCCTTGACTACCATTCCCACCACCTGTAGGTACAGAGTCATGTCTACCAGCTTTATGTGGATACCTCAGATATCCCAGATCATCTTTAACAACACCCAACATGTACACATGGGCAACTTGACTGAGCCCAGTGGAGCCCAGTGAGCAATTAGAATCATAGAACTATTAGGGTTGGAAGGGACTTCCAGGGTCATCAAGCCCAATTCAACTCCTCCTAAAGTAAACATCTATCCTCAGTCAACAGAATTGCTCTAAAGGCTCTGCTTTTGAGGGGTTCAATTCAGTTGCCCAAACAGAGGTGTCAAGGACCTAGGAGATACTCAGCTGAGTGACAGCTGTCCTGGGCAAAACCCTGCAAGATACCACTGGAACAACTCAAGATACCACTGGAACAACTCAAATGACACAGACAACAGCCCTGGCACTGTCTGGTTTCTGGCTCCAGATATATGGCTCTTTCAGCAGGCTCACAGTTATTTCAGCTCCCTCTTGGAGATTTCACCCCTCCTGATGTTAGGAGAAGAAAAACCTCTTGAAGTTAGGAATAAGCAGATGTTCACAGTGACACAGATGGACCTATTCAAAACAACCCAACCTTGTATAAAAATAGTGTAATATGTTATTACAGGGATTGAGACTGGAAAGAAAAAGCAAAGTTTATGAACACATCCATTTTGACTGCGCAAAGTACCCCTGAGCCCCAAAGGTTGTGTTTCTATGAGTAAAGTAAGCAGGGTGAGGACATGGTCTCAGGTACTGGTGCAGCTGGGTAGCCCCTGGCACCTTGGTGTCTACCTCACACAATGGGCCGGCGACTTACAGAAGACAATGCAGACACAACCACCCCAGTTTGGTTTTATTTGTGCAACTGTATGAATGTGACAGTTTGGCCCCAGGGTCAGAAAATGGGCCTGATCCTTTTTTCTTTTTTACCACTTCAGGGTTGACCCCAAGTATGTTAAATTCAATCCTTCCCTTTCTCCTAGGCAAGGGGGTTCTTATTACTATTTAATAACTATTACTACTTAATAACAGCTTCTTTTTCTGCTGCTGTTTCACGCTCCAGCTTTGCTGGCTTTATGGGACCATGGACTGCAGTTGCAACGTCCATGTACAACTACTGGTCAGTCATCATCCTCCCCCAGTAACACCATTCACACTGGTCGTGTTCAGCCCAGTCACACCTGCCTGGCCTTACTCATCATTTTGGGGAAGAAATTCACTCCTCCAGTCTTTGCAGGTCCCAGGAGAAAGGAGCAAAAGGGAAACCAAATCACATCTTTTTTCAGAAGAGAAAAAATGTTCCGTGTCAAGCACCATGTTCCCACAATTTAAAGGAAGTGTTGCCATGCTTCCCACAGCCGCAGTCTATGTCGTTCTCAAGCTTATACAAGGGTTAATAGACAAAAAAATGAAGGAAACATGATGCAGTGGAGATGGGAGGAGCCAGAGTCAAGTGATGATGAACTCACAAGGTTACACAGGTTTGCAGGTGGAGACTGGTGACTTTGGATCAAATCTCAACATACATGCAGGCTTAAAACTGGCTCTTCCCCACTACATTGTCCTGCTCTGGCAGGGGGGTTGGACTAGATGATCTTTTGAGGTCCATTCCAACCCCTGACATTCTGTGATTCTGTGATATGTGGGACCACTCAGGTATCGCTGCAATGCCTGACAGAGCTGAGCTTGGAGGAAGTGAATGTAGAGCCCAGAAAAAACATGTACAGGGGAGGCAGGAAGAAGAAAGTCTGGAGACATTTGGGTGAGAAATGTATAAAGGTTGCCATGTGGGTAATCAGAGAAGATTTCAGAACCAGAGCCTCTAATTACAATTTCTTCTTTTTTCAAAGCTTTCTATCATAGAATCATTCTGGTTGGAAGGGCCCTCCAGGGTCATCAAGTCCAACCTTTATCCCATCAGATTCCTGACCATTAGACCATCAGACCATGGCCTCAAGTGCCTCAGCAACCCATTTTTTGAACACCCCCAGGGACGGGGACTCCAGCACCTCCCTGGGCAGCCCATTCCAGTGCCCAACCACCCTCTCAGGAAAGAACTTCTTCCTAATCTCCAACCTAAACTTCCCCTGATGGAACTTGAGGCCATTTCCTCTCGTCCTGTCATCAGCAATTTGGGAGAAGAGACCAACACCAGCCTCACTACAACCTCCTTTTAGGTAGTTGTAGAAACGCAACAAAATCTGATCCCATTCCGCCGATATAAGTGAAAATGTTTAGATTTATTTCTTATATGCATCTGTGCGGCCGCACCCTCCAGATGCATTATTTAAAAATTCAGAGAAGCACAGCACTATTCAGTCATTTTGTGCACAGAACAGTCGGGATGGCAGGTACAACCACTTCAGTGGCAGGTGAGCACCCAGAAGGGTTGCCCGAAGGTTTGTCCAGTTGTGGGCACCACAGTTCAAGAAGGACAGGGAACTGCTTGAGAGAGTCCAGCGCAGAGCCACAAAGATGATGAAGGGAGGGGAACATCTCCCTTGTGAGGAAAGGCTGAGGGAGCTGGGGCTCTTTAGCTTGGAGAAAAGGAGACTGAGGGGTGACCTCATCCATGGTTACAAATATGGAAAGGGTGAGGGTCAGGACGATGGAGCCAAGCTTTTTACAGTGATGACCAATGATAGGACAAGGGGCAATGGATGCAAACTGGAGCACAGGAGGTTCCATGTGAATCTCAGGAAGAACTTCTTTGCTGTGAGAGTGCCAGAGCACTGGACCAGGCTGCCCAGAGAGGTTGTGGAGTCTCCTTGGCTGGAGACATTCAAACCCCGCCTGGATGTGTTCCTGTGTGATGGACTCTAGGTGACCCTGCTCTGGCAGGGGGGTTGGACTGGATGAGCTTTCGAGGTCCCTTCTAACCCCTAGGATTCTGTGATTCTGTGAATGGTCACTGATGAGCCTGGAACACAGTTCTACAACAGCACAACATTAGGCTCTGAAATGTGTTGTAGGGTGGAGTTCATTTTTAAAAAGAGTCAAATCTATAGTTGACTACCCTCTTCCTTCTCCCTCCACCCCCAAGCCCCCCAAACACTGGGTCTGGCGGTTATTCTGATCCCTGGAGTTTGATGCATGTTTGATTCACAGACTGCAGCATGTCTGCACCAGATGGCTCCGAGTTAATGAACACAAACTCATCACTTTTACTCACGAGGGAAATGTGCAGCTCAATCTGATTTGTACTTGACAACTAAAAATATTTTAGTATTTTTAGTGAGCATTTTACTGTTACAAAATGGCATTTGAGGAAAGCATTAAAAGAACACAGCCTACCCAACAAATGTACTTCCACAGATGAAGAACAGCGCTGCTGCCTTTCCCCCTTCTCATCAGAGCTAAGTTAACATATTCCCAACCCTTAAATCTGCAAGCAGCCCATAAAGAAAGCTGTAAGATCTGAGGCCTTCTCAGGCACCATTAAGCCATTTGCAAAAAGTCTCCTGAGTTTGCTGAAAGCAGGATTGGGTTCTGAGTTTGTTCCCACAGCAGGTTTGAAAGGATACGGCTCATATTCTCAGCTAGCATAAAACAAAGTGAATGCCTGGAAACCACCAAGGCTGTGATTATTTATACCAGCTAATGATGGGTCTGCATGGGGTCACTGTGCTTTTCATGTGTAGTGCACAAGATTTGACTGTGTGAGAATAGAACACACATACAAAAACCAGCATTACACTGCCATGATAGACAAAATATTCTTCCCCAAGGAACCAAGAGACATTTGCTACAAGATGAAAGCCAGATCTCCCAGTCTACAACCCCAAATGGTATTAATTGCTTCCCTTGGAGTCACCAGGCACAAAATCACGACTGTAAACACATGGCAGGAACCACATTCCCAGAATTTAAAGGAATCTTGATTTCACCTTTCATGCAAAAAGCTGTCGGGCATGCTGAAATTTTAATGTAATTTTAGCCTGGAATGTGACTCCTTTAATACTCTCAGTGATTTTACGTGCTTGGGTGTGATACACACCACAAAGAAAGCAGTTATCTGAAAACTTGTTAGAGGCATTGCACGTTGATGTAAAGAGTCAATAGAACTGGGTGGTTTGCTCACTGTATACAGTTTTTGTTGTTACTCTCAACTACACGATGCATTCTCTACCCATAGGTTCAAGACCACAAAGAATAAATCAGATTTAAGAAAACAACCGAGAAAAAACTCATGTACTAACACCAACTCTTCAAACCACATTCTTCAAGAAGCAATCTGGCCAAGCCAGGTCACAGAAGAACGGACTCCCAGGTGCCACGAAGAAATTAGTCAGAGCTGGGCATCTGGGTCTAACAGCTGCCAAAGTTCTGCCAAGTGGTTGGCACCTGCCAAACCAATCTATTGGAGGCTGAACACATTTCCCATCCTCTCCAAAAGGAAGAGGCAGTGCCAGGAGGGAGTATTACTGTATGATGACATATTTCTTACAGAAGCAGAAGGCAAACACATCATGTGTGCAGCACCAGCACCATAGCAGTATTCTCATGGACCATGTGGACTCTTTGCATGATGGCCTATTTACTTCCCTAACTACATATTCTCTCAACTACACCCATCTCCGTTACAAACTTGGGATAAAGTTGAGATAAAGTTATTAGTTCTTAAATAACAAACTACCAATACAACACCACCTCATACAAAAATCAGTGCCAACCAGGATATTCACAGTGGATGAGCTGATAAAAAAGAGAGAGGAAAACCAGAGGATGCTGAAGAGGTCACTCTGGTCTCCTAAACCATGGCTGCCCCCTCCCTGGAAATGTTCAAGTCCAGGCTGGATGGGGCTTGGAGCACCCTGGTCTAGTGGAAGGTGGCCCTGCCTGTGGCAGGGAGTTTGGAACTAGATGATCTCTAAGGTCCCTTCCAACCCAAACCATTCTATGATTCTATGAAGAATTAGTCAAGGGTAACAGCGATTGCACCCATCAAGGCCACATACATCACTAGATACTGGGAAGAAATCCCTAACCAGGCTTTGCTTCCTGCTTTTTGTCCTGCATCAGTCAATCTTCTTCTTCTCTGCAGCTCTCCACTAAAGCATCTGTGTTCATTAGATCAGGACTAATACAGTTTGCCACAAAAACTTCTCAAGGCAGAGCTCATCTCCCAACAAGTGATAACACAGCGTCTGTGCAATGTGGCAGGAGATCCCACCTCCCCTGGATCATCAAGGAAATAGTGCAGGGATGATCGCCATCCCTGGGGAGCAATCTCATGGCCATCATAAACTGGGCAGTAGGCACAAGGCCTCCCTCTCTCAGGATATCTCTGTTCTTACACACAAAAATAAAAAATCCTTTAAATTGTCTTAATATGAAACAAAAGCATGAACACAAACCTTGAGAATCTCCATGTTTTCTAAGAAACAGACTTTGTTTTCAGACCTGCCCTACACGGTCTACAAAGGATAATAGAAATGTTGGAAAGAAATCTGTTTCACTTCACTGAGGAAATCAAAATTCAATTTAGAATGAAATATTAATTGCAACTTCACCTCTAGTACATCTTCACCTCATTAATCTCCCCTCCGATCCAAACTTCCTCAAGTGCAACCTGCTCACTCTCCCCATCCCTTACAACTGGATCTAAACAAGGGATGTGCAAGGTCCTCGATGGGGGAGCACGGGCCATCTATCACCCACAACAAGCCAGCACAGTGGGAAAGTCATCACTTCTTCCACCTGATGGTCCAAATTGTGACTTCTAAACCAACGGGAAGAAACGGGCATTCCTCTTCCACGCCGCTCTGATCTGGATTGATTCTGGTTTGCTTCTGGTTTGCTTCTGTCTGGCTAATTAATAATAAATATATTAAATAAATATAAATAATAAATCATTTAACCAGCCTCAATTCTGGAAGCCCACTGTTACCACTGCCTTGCCCTGCAGCTGTAGTGCCATTTTATTAGTGATGGTGACAAAGGTACCATAAAGTTACTAACATTTTACACATCCTAATTGCTCTGCAGTGCTGGACTGGTGTCCCTGTAATCAGGAAATCTCAGCACATGTTTTAAGAAGGATTCCCCTGTTCACCTTCTCATTCTTTCCTTACTCACACTCCTCTTAAACGTAAGTCAAGGAAAAAACTACTATTTCAGACTATGCCCATGCATAAAAATAGGCATGGAGCACTTTCCATGCATAATTCATTCTTCCTGTATTTCCAGTCAAGACGTCTTCACTTTGCAAGTGTAAAGTGACAATTCTTGCAGATTTGGGAAATAATCTTTTACATCTGTTACAAGCTAGCAGACACCATTTGGCAAGTGTTAAAAAATACCATATAGGACCAGGAATACGGCGTTCTGTTTGGTTAGAAGCATTCTTGAACTAAAAGTCTGTAGGAAATAAAAAAAAAGATGACTTGAATGTTTTTTCCTTCTAGCAGAAATATTCTAATTTTCCAGCCATTTATTTCACCATTTCCTTTGTGTGTTATGCCCTCCTTATTCCTCTTTTCCTTTCCGCATTCCTCATTTCACTGGATCAACCCTGTTTTGCAAATATTGGGGTTTTTTTCATTTTTTTCCTTTATAATGCCAACATCTTTATCAGAATAAGCTTTGATTCCCTTCCTGCTCAGCCTCTTGTGCCCTGTTCACGTAGCCCAACTCCCTGGGGCCTCTCCCTGTCTACGTTCACTCTCTCCCAGCCTTTCCCACTCTTTTCCATCAGCCCAGTTGAGCCTCTACCCCTGCCTTCATTTCCCATCTACCTAATTTAGCTCCCCTACTTTTAAGTCTGATTAGTCTTGCATCAGAAGCGCGGGGAGTAATGCTGTCATAACAAAGAGAGGGAGAGCTCCTAAGCCCACTTTACAAAGTGATTTAGCAGGGTGAGGAGCACCTTGCTGCATACTAATGCTGTTTTAATAATGCTGCCCAAACACCCCGGTGACTGTGCTAACAGTATGCAGGCTCCGAATAAGCCAGGAATGCGATTTGTGTGCACATGAGGAGTTAAGGTAACGGGTGAATGCACATTTCAACCAAGTTTGCCATAAGCAGTAACATCACTGAGATTCAATTCTTCCCTCTGCGTTTCATTTAGATGTTTTCTCCTACTACAATATCACTGTTTGCTCTCTACACTTAAATGCACTCCATTTGCATTCCAGCCCTTCATTTAAAGAAATAATAAGGCTGATGCTACCCATACAGCTAAATAAAGCAATATATATCTAATTAAAATGATGCTGACGCAGCAGCCAGCTTCACAATTCACCACTGCTTTTGCACCCGCTCGCAAAGACGGTCAGCAAAAACATCTCCAATGCTTCAAGGACTCGATCCTGCTGCCTTGTCTGAAACTGCAAATCTCCTCGAGTATCTCAGGTGCATCCTCTGAGGTTCAACCTCGCAGAGCCCTGAACTGGGGGACTTGGAAGTGCTGCTGGAGGGTGTCCTGCAGAGCACACACAGCCCCGGTGCCCGAGCGTGTGTGACAGGTCCTCAGCACCACTGGAAGGATTTGCTTTTATTTGTATTATACTGGCAAAACAGCTGGCAGAAACACACACACACACAGAGTAACAACCAAGCAGTTTCTAAGAAGTCATGTTGAATGCATAAAGGGAAGGAAAACAAGCTTCTAAGTTTGTTTCAAGTTTCAGAGGCGAGACCCTAAAATAACAGATTTTTTTAAATCATTAGCAGAGCAATGGGAGGAATAAAAAAAATCACTGCCTGTGTGTTCTTTTTCAGGCAGTATTTGAGCAACTTTAGAAATGCTAGATGAACCCTATCGATTTTCGTATTTGTGGCTCTGATGGGAATTTAATTGAAAAGCTCAGTAACTCGGGTTTTTGAAGCTTGTTTGCACAGATTGTGCCACTGCAAAATTGTGAAAAAAAGAAGAAAAGAAACAAAAACAAAGGATTTTTTTTATTCTGGTCGTCCAGAAGAGACAGTGACAAGAGACTTGCTAGAGATTTTCCGTTCTCATCTCCTGCAGTTTGAAATCACATGCACTTTATTCATTGCCTATAGACAGACACCGCGTTTTGTCAGTACAGCTCGTCATGAAAGCTCGGCTGCTGACAATGAATTTTCCTCCTTTGCTTTTCCTCCTTTTTATGTGATTAGAAACGGTCACAAGGATTTCCACCAGGATCATTTCAATCAGCTGAAAAAGGAGGTAACACCCTGGCCCTCTCCTTTGTGGTTTATTAGCTTAATAATTAGCTTAATATGAAACATTGGAAAAAATCCGATCATTCTGAAGTTGTTCTGTGCCCAAAGCTTGGGTTCAAACATCCTTTACTGTTTCTACATCAAATAATGCAAAGAAAAAGCCTGAAAAAGCAAGGAGTAAATGACAGGGTGGAATGGCATAAGAAGACACGGAGGTATCTTTTTAGCAGCTGATAGGTAAGAGTGACACATCCTACAGTTTCCTTTACCTATTTTTTAGGGAAAAATACCTTCAAGAGGCTTTGGTGGTGTCACTATATTAACTTGCCAGTGTGTAAAAGGATCTTTTAATTTAGTTCTGGCTCAGAATGTGATTTTTCTCCCAAACTTTACACAGAAACTTTCCCCACTAGCTGCAGCCCTTGTCTTAGCAAGGCTGATTACGGTAACGGATTTTCCCAGAATTAGAGCCCAAGCCCAATTAAGACTCGAGCTAGGGGATAATACATCTGCCTGTTTATTTAATGGAATTTCGACAGATTTGTGTTTTCTCACCTGGAAGTATTTTCAGTTTAGGATGATAGTTAAATATTCACTTTTAGCTGCAAAGCCTCAAACAAAACTGTATGTGTTTTGCCTTTTTCCTTGTAAAACAGCACAGGGAGACTTGATCTTCCAGCTTCTCAACACAAAGGAGAAGAGGGTTGTTTTGTGACAGATCTGAGGAGGATCCTTAACAAAATGAGTATATTTTAATCTGATAGTAACATCCCATTTTCCCCAAGTGCACTCAACTTTCAGGAAAGCTACTGGCTAACTGCTAGATACTCATTACATGGAAATGACATTAATTAAACAGATGAGAGATGTCAGTCAGATGTAGCATTTTTCCCTGTCTGTATCACAACCCTAAGCTATGCACAATAGGATATCATGTAGCTCCTAGCCTAATAGAGTGGCACATGAAAATGTAATTGCATTACAGTACAGTGTGATGATATGAGTAAAGTCATCACATGACAAGCTGTCCCAGGACGACAGTATGTGTTCCACATCATATTATTTTGGGAATAATAAACATTATATGTAGGAAAACACTAAGCCAAACTAAGCTTGGTCATCCCACGGAGCTCGTGACAGATGGCAATTCTAGCTCTATAATCAAAGCAATAATTAACCTAGTAGTTAAAAAAAATAAATTAAAATCAACCCACATTTGCAATCCAGTTCTCCACATCAGGGATATGCTGCACTGATCATCCAAATTAGATATGGTTACTGACAAGAAACCCCTGATGCTGTGGAAGACACCATGGATCACTGATACCCAATGCTTAATTCTAACTGGTGATGTCTTTGGCAGAGGAGACGCTGAAAGTGGAAATGAAGATCTGTTCAGAAGATGTGAAAACCCTACTGCATCCACTCACAGACTATCTGGCCAGTTTACCCCATGAATACAGCCCTTTTTATTCTATTCATTCAATAACTGTGAAGAGACTCATTTCAGTATTTTACCTGTTTGTGCTCTGTATCCACCCTAAAATAAACTGGTGGAAATAAATTCTAAATCTATCATTTGCTGGTGAACTGGTTGGCTAATCAGGACAGAGGGTCACTTCTGTCTGACAACCAAAACACCTGAACTGTAAAATCAGGACTTTCTGCTTAGGTCAGCAAGTTTAATTTGCAGCAATATTTTTGCACTCATTTTTATTAACTACTACTTGTTTATTTCCCAAGTTCACATCTCAATTGCCAAGGACCTAAATGAACTTACATGCATGAGTTTTATCTCCAAATTTTAAGGGTCTCCCTACCTCCTCTTTTGTCAGATCCACTTCTATGAACTTCACACAATCACAGAGTGTCAGGGGTTCGAAGGGACCTCAAAAGCTCACCCAGTCCAATCCCCTGCCAGAGCAGGACCACCCAGAGCAGTCACACAGGGATGCACCCAGTGGGGTTTGAATGTCTCCAGAGAAGGAGACTCCACAGCCTCTCTGGGCAGCCTGGCCCAGGGCTCTGTCACTCTGACAGTGACAAAGTTCTTCCTTATGTTCACCCAGAACCTCCTGTGTTCCACCTTGCACCCAACATGACAGTCCCTCACCTGTTCACACAGTTGGTGGCCACGAGGGAAAGAAACACTTGGTCTCCTGAACACCCAGCATTGCCCCTGCCATGATCATGATTATTGCCACGTCCTGATGTGCAAGAACCAGCTCTAGAAGGTGCCTGCACAATAAATTTNAATGGTAAAAATTGAAGAAATAAATACATAACAATAAATACATAACAATAAATACATAACAATAAATATCTCTTTCTATATAGAGGGGTTTATTTCTATATATATTTATATATAGAGGTATATATATAAATAAAGAACAGGGATAGATTCATCAGTCATCATTAGCAAAGAGAAATCAGTGTATGAGTTTTTCATGGGTAACTTTAGGAAATGTTGAAGTATTTTATGATGATGTTGACAACCAGGCATTTGCAACAGGACAGGCTGTCAGCCTATAAGCCCAGGCAACCTACCTTCCTACCATCAGCAGAGTATTCTGTGGCCATAGAACTTGCTTATTTTCTGTACGTCACGTCTTCTCAGCACATTAGGCTTTGAAACTTGTGACATTACCCAAACTGCTGTGAATAGTGGGACACACAAAACAGGTGCACCATAGGGGCCAGGAAATTGAGTATTGATGAACCAAGTAATGGTTCTCCCGACGAATCTATAAATTCATAAAGACAAGGCATGGGCTGCAGTATAACGGCTTAATGCAGTCTGAGCTCTTTTAAAATTGGGAAAAATTGAGGCTAAATTAGTTCATAAAATAGTAGCACTTTGCAATGATAAGGCCACGGGTCTGAAAGGCCTCCTCCTGTGTTGTCAAATTCAGTTCCCTGCCGCTGGAAGCTCCCACACATCCTGCCATGAACTTTGCAAGCACTGTCACACCATTCATCAAGATTTCTTACCCCCTCTACTCTGTTTGGGCAGCTGTTTCTGAACCCAGCTGCTCTAACAAACATCTAATTTCCAAGATGGCCAATTTATACCCACCTGGATTTGTGCTAATTTACCTTAAACAGCTTTTTCCCCTCTCCCTGATATTTACTCCTTTCCTATTTCTAGAAAAACAAAAATAGTCTTTTTCTGCTCAGCTTGTTTGCTTGATAACAAATCCCAATCTTTTCTCATACAATACTTCCATGTTCCCTGATCGTCCCAGTAGGACTTGTCTGCATCTGTCCTGGATGAGCAACTAATGTCTTCCACATTATCGTGATAGCTCTAATTCCCCAGTTCTACCAGTACAAACTTGGCTATATCCAGCCTCCTGTTGCCTCAGAGTGTCACCTAGAAGCATCCTCAGGTCTTTCTCACTGCTTGGAGCATCTGAAAATCTCCAACCACCAGAGAAGGTTGTGGCACTGGTTCTCCTAAATGCATCCATCAGTTTTCTCAACAGGCAAAATGACATCTGTTTAAGTGAAGTGCATTATTTAAAACAGCTGTGGAGAAGAGCAGGCAACGGTGTAAACCCTTCTCATTCACAGAAGTAATTCTTGATGTGGAATGGCTTCATTCATACTGGAAAATAAAGTGTGCTGAATCATTCATTATTCATTACATGGTCCACAGGCCAGGCAGTGCAGCTGGGCTCACATCCAAGCAATCAGACTCCCCTGCTCCCAATGGGCTGGTCACACTGAAACTGCTTCTTGGGAACTGTCCTTCCCCTTGTCACCCTCAGATCTCTTATGGGCATTGCTTTGGAGACTGTTAGTGAGACAAGGATAAACCATGCCAGCCACCACACTGAATCGTAGAATCCCAGACTGGTTTGGGGTGGGAGGGATCTTAAAGCTCACCCAGTGCCAACCCCGGCCATGGGCAGGGACACCTCCCACCACACCAGGGTGCTCCAAACCCCATCCAACCTGGCCTTCAACACTGCCAGGGAGGGGCAGCCACAGCTTCTCTGGGCACCCTGGGCCAGGCTCTCACCACCCTCACACCAAACAATTTCTCCCTCCCATCCCATCTCCATCTCCCCTCTGGCACTTGGAACCCGTTCCCCCTCATCCCACCACTCCCTGCCCTTGGCACCAGTCCCTCTCCAGCTTTCCTGGAGCCCCTTCAGGCACTGGAAGGTGCTCCAAGGTCTCCCCGGTGCCTTCTCTTCTCCAGGCTGAACACCCCCAACTCTCCCCAGAGCAGAGCTGCTCCAGCCCTTGCAGCATCTCCATGGCCTCCTCTGGACTCTCTCCAACAGCTCCATGTCCTTCTTATGTTAGGTGCACCACTGTAGCTCATTCCATGACTATGTTCTGGACAAACCTGTAGCAGAGGTGTCTGCTAGCAAACTGGAAGATGGGATCCAGTTGCCTAAACACAGATACTTTGCTTTGTTCTTCAGCCACTGATCCAGAAGCATGCAGCCCTCCTTTGACCTAGCTAACAGTCCCACAGAAATACTTCAGATATCCTGAAGCATCTCAAGTTGCACCAGGAGCTAGGTTAAGCAGCCAACTCTTTTACCCTAGCATCTACTACTGTATTATGAAGCCATTTGACCCTTGTGTTCCAATTCTAGGAACTCATGTAGGTCACCCAGGATGGCTCGGCCAGCCCCGAGCTCAGGCACTTTCTGTATTTTTGTACAGAAAAAAGGGTTTGGGGGTTTCACTTTGAGCCAGCACAAAGTGAATCCAAAGAGGGAAGATTGTAGAGGGGAGAACCAGAACAGCTGGAGCTGAAGGAAAGCCTGCAGGAAGGTTAAGGGCTGTGGTGTTAAGAAGAAAAACTTCACAGAAGGGGTAAAACTGGTCTTTCTCTACTCCGTGCTCAATATTTCAAATCCACAGTGGAAATGAAACCTGCCTACCAGCACGGAGATATTTTGTTCTGCTCAGATATGGGATTATTTCATTTTTGTGTCTTTTCTACTGCGGGCAAATTCAAAAAGCACGAGTTGAAATGGAAAAAATATACAGAGGCATTTTATCACAGGTTGCGTTTTGATATTGAACCAGCAGCATTAATAAAACATTGCAGAGCTTTCTGAGGGGAAGATTTCGCAGCCCCTCTGTGCTCTACCTCATTACTGTTTCATTTTGTTTTGTTTGCTCCCTTCTGTCAGCATACCCATGACACACTGTCAGGCATACAGCAGGTCGGGTGATGACATTTTTTAATGGTCACATAACAACCTGACCTCCTGCTCACCTTCACTGAAAAGAAATTAAGGAAACCCCCTGCTTTAAGTTTTAAATGCTAACTAGGTTCTAGATTTGATTTGTTTTTCCTTCCCGGCAAGACTAATTTCCAATTGAACTGCTGACTCAATTAGCAAAATGTTGAAGTTGTTGAGACCTTGTGTAATATTATGTCCCATTAACAAAAAGGAAGCCAGCAGTGGTTTTATGCCAGTAACTAAATCCAGCACCAGTATTTTTTAATGGGCTTTCTTAATTAAACTAATTAAATTAATGATGGCCTCTGCAGAATGATGAATTACACTGTTTGATATATCACTGATATACCATATATCAATTTTTATTGTTATTTTCAATCATTGATCAATATATAGACACATAAGTCAAACTGACTGATCTCAAGAAAAAAAAAAACAAGGGGTGCAAAAAAACATGAAAAAATGTAAATAACTACATTCCACCTACAACCAAGATGTCATGGACTCTAACAATGATAAGAAAGAACCTTTTATTATGCATTATTTTAGTAGCAGCAGTATGAACTGTATATATTGAGGTAGTAACCAACAAAGCAAGCAGAAGTTGAGAACCTGAGCATGGGGCCATGCATGTAAAATGGAAGCTATGCTGGGGCTGAGGAACTTAGAACAGTAAATAACTTATAACCTGACTAAACCATGTGTCTGCACAATTGCAAGCAGTCCTCGGGCTTTGGATTTTGTCCTTCACCTTACACTCTTACTGATCACAAACAGTTTGGTTCCAGCACCATTTTAGGAAAAGACCTTCACCTTCTCCAAGCAACTGCTCAGGCCACCTCCTTCTCCTGATGTGGCCTCTCCTGCAAGCAAAATTTATGTTCCACCTCTCCAAAGAGGACCAACAGGGCCATTCAGGGCCAAACACTGGAAAATATGGGATGACCTCAGCTCCCAAAGAAATCAGTTACAGCTGAAATTACAGCAACAAACAGAACAGCACTGTTAGAGGATACTTGCCGATCTGAGACATCCATCCCTGGGGGTGTTCAAAAAATGGGTTGATGAGGCACTTGAGGCCATGGTCTAATGGTTAGGAATATGATGGGATAAAGGTTGGACTTGATGACCCTGGAGGGCCCTTCCAACCAGAATGATTCTATGAGAGAAACCAGGTTCTGTCTACAGCAGAACCCTCTGCAAGTTCTGCTCTCTGTAAGTGATGGGGATGACTCCGATAACGTTACCAGCTTTTAAAGACATTTTAACTTTCTTTTTTTTATAGCTACCTTTAGAAGGTCAGTGTGGAATTTAGCTGCTCAACATGACCTCTAGGCAACTCAGGCGATTCAAGTCAGACGCTCACTCTGTTTAAAAAGCAACGTAGGTTCTCACTGCTGTCTGCTCTTAGACAAAAAGAAAGATGAAACAAACATAGTTTATAAGGAGGACTATTAATTATAAATAGAAATGAAATATCTTTAAAGATGGGAGACTGGGATGGGATTTCCATGCAATTGGAAGAGGTTCCACACAACAGATGGGAACGGAGCAAGTCTAAGGGTACAACAGCAGCACTTTAAAATGGGGAGATAACAACAGGTCCTAAGGTCTTCACTTCTGTCATAATTTTCTGCATTTTCTTTTTAATAAAGCCAAATCTGTTTTATTTTAGGAAAGCACCAGAGAGCCACACACAACAGACTACACCTGAGTTTTAGAGAATGCATCGTGCCACTGACAGCTACTGAAACCAGACTGAGAGGGATCTGAGATCTGGCATGGTGATAGAGACTCAAGGAAAGATTATATAGGTTAAGTGGGAATAACTGACAAAATGGAAAAGATGCAAGGTTAGGAATATGATGGGATAAAGGTTGGACTTGATGACCCTGGAGGTCCCTTCCAACCATAATGATTCTATGATTCAAGGTGCAAACACAGGTAGATAATGCAGCCACACAGAGCAGAGCAGGCATGCCTGAAGATGCAAAATGTTGATCACATAAGATGAAACATTTGGCCTCAGCTTCCTGAAATTCCAAGCATTAAAGAGACTGGAACGAAAAAAAGGAAGATTTTTCAAAGAAAAGGAATAAAAGAAGCATGGACATGAAAAGGATTTGTTCATCTGCTACAAAAGATTATTCAGAGTTCTCTAAAGTACATCCAGCACTAACTTCACCCCACCATGCTGTCTCTCTGGAGAGATGGCAAAGCCCAGTATCATCCACACACCGGCACGTGATGCCCACCCTTCATTCTCCCAGATACAGGAAACAGGAGTGATATTAATCTCTGACAACCTTTCCTTTCACATCTGCCAAGTTCATATTAATTTTACTAGAGAATCCTAGCTCCTGCAGGCTTAGTCCCCCACGTACAAACAGTTCTAAAATAAACACATCTTTGTAATGCTATAACATGATAAGAGTGAGTCTGAGGAGACCTTATTGTCCTCTACAACTACCTAAAGGGAGGTTGGAGTGAGGCTGGTGTTGGTCTCTTCTCCCTAATTGCTGATGACAGGACGAGAGGAAATGGCCTCAAGTTCCATCAGGGGAAGTTTAGGTTGGAGATTGGGAAGAAGTTCTTTACTGAGAGGGTGGTTGGCCACTGGAATGGGCTGCCCAGGGAGGTGGTGGAGTCACCATCCCTGGGGGTGTTCAAAAAACGGGTTGATGAGGCACTTGAGGCCATGGTCTGATGGTCCAATGGTTAGGAATATGATGGGATAAAGGTTGGACTTGATGACCCTGGAGGTCCCTTCCAACCATAATGATTCTATGGTTCTATGAACACAGGACATTTCGTGGCAGCAATGCCCAGCAGTGGCACACGAGCCATGATGCTGCATTCTCAATGACAATCCTCATGGGTTTGTCAATCTTGAAACACAAACCATATATTCTGATTCCATTACATAAAGAATTTTTTAAAATAAAGAAGTAGTATTGGGCTCTCTGTATTTTATTCAAGTGGCTGCAGCTGAAGTGAGCGCCAGCTCACAATCCCGGTGTCAATACCTGGGGGGACAGAGGAGCAAAGAAGCCACAGACGACGTGGCAGGATGCTAATTCAGGCCTCTTAATGAATTCAGAGGCAGAACAAATCAAAGAACTGTGCTTAAAATAAAATAAAATAAACAACCAAGCTACAGGTGTAGATTGTGAACTGGCATGATCTTCTCTTGTTTAAAGAATAACGTGGTAATTCTAATGACAAAAGTTGTTATAAATAAGACAATTATAATTATCTTAGGTCTGGCATCTGCATTTTCACCATCTGAGAGGCAGAAGCCGAGGACCGCTTGCTGCAAGACTGGAGACCTAAACAAGACAAAGAGAAACACGGAGTGAAGTTCAACCAAACCTGCAATCTGCTGTTCTTCACACCCTCCACTCCACTATTGTCCTTCAGCCACTTCACGCTGAAGGAGAAAGCAAATGCCCCTGGCCCTGGATGCCCTGGCAGTTGCCAGCCATGGGAGCAACCTGCTCCTGGGGCAACCCCTCTGAATGCATCCCAGCCGAGGGACAACCTGAATCCAGCCACTTTGGGCTTTTTCTTTCTCCTCTCCCTACCCGGTCCGCGGGTCCGTTGGCTACAGCAGCTACCATAGAAACCAAAGTGCTGCTCTGCAGCACACGGAGCAGATGTCACAGAAGCAAGATGGAATGCGAAGTGGCGAGGGGGGTGGATGCAAGAGGAGGAGGAGGAGGGAAAGCAGCATCACACGTTCAGAATTAAATGTTCCCACCAGAGGGAGTGAGTCATTTTTGAAGTAAGTGCAAAGCTGCAATATTTTTTTCTCCTCTGCTCTCGACGCACATCCGCAAACACGGACACGCAAATAAATGTGCTTTCATCACTTCTGCACAGGTGCTCCAGTCGCCCGTGCTCCAATCTTTAATGGAAGCTGTGATTTTCTCGTGATGCTAAATTAATGCCTGATCTAAATCAGCTATCAGAGCCAGAACTGTGCTGTCATTGCAACAATGCTCTGTAAAGCTTCTCCCCTCGCTCCCCTTACAGGATAGTGCAGAAATGTGACATTGTATAGTCAATATATATTAGACAAGCATTTTAGGGCAAAGAAGTCACTCCATTTATGAGACTAACAAGCCAGAATTCAGACCTGCATGTTTTAACTCTTCACAAAAGGCCATTCTTAATATTCTGATCTTTTCCCAATATGAGCACTATTCCTCTTTCTTTCTTCCCTTGGTGCGTCTTGTAGATATCTAATTCACTATGTGTAATGCACCTTACTGATATATTTGTTGAAAATTTACCTTGCAATGAAATCAGGGGGAGAAAAAGTCATATTCTATTTAAGAAATGAGAATTAGATCCCATTGATTTCTGTGGTCTCTGCCCAGTGTCAAGCATTGAGCGTGATGACTGTGAAGAGCTCACACTGTTGGGTACCGGATGCACCCAAGGGTATCAATGTGGTTGAAGAGGCTCAGCAAGTTCAAGATGCAAAGCCATGAACACTCAGGGGCCTTCAAGATCTCTGTGCCTTCAAGTAGACTTCACACAGCCCCTGTGGATGCCAATGAAGATTTCCACTTCAGGATAGAAGGATAATTTTGAAATGAAGGCGATGAAATATTTGCCAAGCCCTCCTTCCTTTGGGCCGTGTGATGAATTCACAATTATACACAGCAACAGTAGCAGAAAATGATACCCAAAAAATGATGGCTACCTCTGTAAGCCACATGTATTTAAATGATGGGCCATCATATACCAGTGTCTCTTCCAAAATCCACTTGGTAAATAAAGTTCATACAGGTTCATACAGTTCCGTCAGGGGAAGTTTAGGTTGGAGATTAGGAAGAAGTTCTTTACTGGGAGGGTGGTTGGGCACTGGAATGGGCTGCCCAGGGAGGTGGTGGAGTCACCGTCCCTGGGGGTGTTCAAAAAACGGGTTGATGAGGCACTTGAGGCCATGGTCTGATGGTCTGATGGTTAGGAATATGATGGGATAAAGGTTGGACTTGATGGCCCTGGAGGTCCCTTCCAACCATGATGATTTTATTATTCTAGGTATCACGCCTCTTCCTCTTTTCCATACAAAATATAAAACCCACAGAATCCCGTTGTCATAATTTACAAACACCAGCAGGACAATTCTGGTTTATCTGATATATAAACCGGTGCTCTGAGGTTTACTTAAAATTGGACAAACANTGTTCAATTAAGAATATGATGGGATAAAGGTTGGACTTGATGACCCTGGAGGTCCCTTCCAACCATAATGATTCTATGATTCTAGGTATCGCGCCTCTTCCTCTTTTCCATAGCAAAATATAAAACCCACAGAATCCCGTTGTCATAATTTACAAACACCAGCAGGACAATTCTGGTTTATCTGATATATAAACCAGTGCTCTGAGGTTTACTTAAAATTGGACAAACAACTTTAGGCTGCTCCAGTGAGAAGAAACCCGATGGTTTGTGTTGAACACAAAGGGAGAGGAAAACAAGATGCTGTGTTCAATGCCATTGCAGACCTGCTGCAGGGACACTAGAGGGCAATGAAAGAAATCAGGTTTTCCTCCAGCCGTGTTAAATCCACTAATTTTACACTGAAGGTTTCTTCCTATAATAATATATCATGGGATAAAGAAGAAATTTATTTCCTGTGATTCTTGGCACATAAAACAGCAACCACATATATATAATGGCAAGAAGTGTTGGCTGAAAAATAATCATCCAAGATATAATTAGCTGATTGAGATAAAAATAAAAAAATATTACAGAAAGTAAAATGAGGGAGATGATCTTAAAAGCTCACACTTGTGTGTGTGTGTGTGGAGAAGGAGGAGGGATGCTACAATCCCTCACCAGGATTTTCTAACTCCTCCTTTTCAGATTTTTTCCAGGGGTGTTTTAAGATTCACAACAGTTCCTTTTGGGCTGAAAGTTGTCATCAAATTATATTTGCTGGAGGCAATTAGTTTTCCAAATATTCTAGGATAACTGTTCAGACATTTCTGAGTTATTACTGGGGAAAAACTGTATTTTTCATATTAGAAAAAAGAAATCAAATCTGGGACACTTTCTTTAAGGAATGAAAAAATTGAGCCTTGAAGTTTGCAGTCTGGAGTCCTTCACGTGGAGAGTTGGGTAATAAACCCAAAGTTGTCCAAGTTTTCAACTTTTTAGAAAAATGTGGTTTTCACACAATTTGTGGATGGTTAGTATTGAATATTCTGAAAGGAGGAATGAGAACCAGTTTCCTGCAGCACTTCAAAAGGGACAAGTAGGACAACAAGCAACACTGCCAATTTGTACTTGCTTAAAAACCAAAACAAACAAACAAAGAAACTACATTCAAATGGTAAGGAATATAATTAGTGCCAATCAACATGTTTTTGTAGAAAACAGGTCAAATATAAACCCAACAGCTTTCTTTGATGAGATTACAAGTTTAGCCCACAAAGGAAACTTTGTAGATAATAACACAGTTCACATTTCATCTTTGATTTAGTACCATATAACTATTTTAATAAATAAAAAAGAAGTGCTACACGGTATCAATATGGTAAATTATCACTGGATAAAGATGGACATTCACCAGATTTGTTACAGAGTGCATTGATGAAGCCTTAGAATGAATTATAAAATTAGTGCTGGTTAAATTGGAAGATCACGTGAAGGTCAGAGTTACAGCAAATGCTGGTAATGTTCCTCACACTGTGCAGTCAAGATCATTGTAACACAGTTCAGTCTCAAAATCTACTTCTAGGAAAGCCTAAGCCAAGATTTTATATATAGGAACAAAGAATGAGGGCCACATCTACAAAAATGTGTGTATAAACAGCAATGTGCCCAGGGAGGCAATTTAACCTTTATTCATTGATTAAGTTCCTTTGGGGATATTGGATCCAGTTCTGCTATCAGTGATTTGGTTTTTTTTAAAAAAAACCCAGTCGATTGTAAAAGACAAAAACTTCAAGAAAAGACAAAAAACTTCAAGAAACTTCAAAAACTTCAAAACTGAATTAAAAAAATCTTTTTGGTGAAAGTCACTGATGTGAGAACACTGGTGTGGAGAGCCACGACTTTGACTACACACATTTCCTGAATGAAAAATAATTATAAATGTTAACTATAATAGAATAATAGAGACCATTCTCCTGAAGAAATGGTGGATCCATGGCTTTCACTGTCAGTCACCCTTTGTTACAAATATATCCCTTCACCTAGTTTAAGCTCCTGACTCTAGGTCTTCATTACGACTTCCCCTACGAGCTTACAAAGCGCCTTTATGTGTAAAAGAGTTTTCTTTTACGAACACCTTAAATACAGTTCCTTTAAAAGCTGGAAAAGACACGGTTTAACTGAGTCACCTAAAAATAAACAAAGGAGAAAGGAGCAGCCAGAATGGAAATATATCTCAGTAAGCCATAGGGAGCTGGTTGCTTCAGGAAAGGTCAGGACCAAAAACTACAGAGCAAAAGACCCAGGGGCTGGAAGCTCTGTGACACTGAAGATGATTCCTCAGTCTTTGAGGACACTTTCTGCACTGGCCCAACAGAGCACACACCTATATGGTCCTGCAGGAGGAGGTATCTTAGAATGCTTTAGGCAGCAGGAAGATGGAATATTTTCTCCACCTTGATACGCCAGATAATTAGATTTACTTTTAGACCCTGTGACTAAATGGCATGTAATAAAGGTCCACTGGAAAAAATAGAAGTTCATCTTGGTGTACAAGGATAAAAAGAAAAGGAGATTTTTCTGAAACACAAGCCTAAGGAAGAAAGTGGAAAATCTGAAAACTGGGAAAATATGGAACTAGGAAGAAAGGGATGTGGGGAAAGTTCATGGATCATAAGGCAAGTTCATAGCATCATAGAATGATAGAATGGTTTGGGTCGGAAGGGACCTTAAAACTCATCAAGTCCCAACCCCCTGCCATGGGCAGGGATACCTTCCACTAGACCAGGCTGCTCCAAGCCCCATCCAACCTGGTCTTGAACACATGGGTCAAATAACAGATCCTGGAAAGCAAAAGAGTAACAATGTGGGGAGAAAACAAACAACAAAGAAAAGGCTGAAATAAACTTGCAGTGGGAAAATTAAGAAAGGCAGAAGAACCAATTATTCTACAGCAGCTCAAGGGAGAGCTGTAGCATGGGCTTTGCTTGATCTTGTTTGCCAGCACTGCATGGTGTGAATGCAGACATCCAGCTAGCTGGTACCTCACCAGTTAGGCTTGTAAGCCCAGCAGTATAAGATGACAGAATTACTAGCTACAAAGCCACTGAATAAAATCAGTCTAAGTCATAGAAGCAGAAATTCCTGAGCTGAAAGTTTAGTAAAAATGACTGAACTCAGGCAAATCACATCCCTGCGTGTCCTCAAACACACCCAAATATCTGGGGATAGCAGTATCTGCCCACCATGTCTCCTCCTTTGTGCTCCACAGCAGCTTTTAACAAAATATCTCTATATGTTCCTCTACCCCTGTGCACAAATACAAATTCTATATAGGCCTAAGCCCATTGAGAAAATAGTTACGTTAGTATCTGTTGTAACTCCACACCTTCTGGGAAATGATGGGTATGCATTAACACAAAGAGCAATCTCCTGGCTTTTTCTAGCTTGGTTGGTTTTAATGTCTGCAATGCCACAAAGCTCTGGCACAAGACTGATAATACAGCTGATGGTATTGCCCATCAACCAAAAAGCCCATTCTGACCTCTTTCTGCAGTCTAGCTCCTACTGAGGTCATCTCAGATTTAAAGAAAATTGGGATGAGCCTATAAGCAATCTGTCCAAGTCAATAATGGAGAAAAAGTTCTTGATGCAAAAAGATCACAAGATCAAAACAGACATGACAATGTTGCTTGCTAAAGCGTGCTCTGGTTTTTCTTTCCAGGAAGTATTGACTTGTTTTCCCAAAAGCTGAGAGCTATGCTTGACTGAGTGGTCTACTTCAAACAGAAAATAATACACAGAATTTTCCGACAACTTGTTGGGGAACAAAAACGCTGAAATTAAAGAAACACCTGGCCCAGATTTTTATCTCAATTGCATTACTGAAAATCCAACATAATTCCATTGATTCTAATGGTGTTTTTCTGGATTTGTAGCTGTGCAGCTAATCTGCATTGGGTCCTGCAAGAAAATCTTGACAGGTATTTAAACAAACACAAACATCAGGTAGAAAGCATCCTCTTCAGGGTATGACAGTTGTTGATAGTTGTTGTTGTAGCACATCTGGTTATCAAATTGTTTGAACCTAAGTGCTTAAGTGGACACTCCTATGTCCATATTCAGATACCCAAGCAGCATGTTTTATAAATGATGAGTATGTGTCATTTCCATGAGTGAGCTTTGTGGAGCTCAGAACTTTTTAAAGTGCCATTATGTTCCGATATCTGACTTGAACAGCACTGCTTCAGATAAATTTTTGGCTTTATTTTAGAGTTGGATAAATAGTGGAAAAACGTTCCATGAACACTTACTTGAATTTGTAATTAAATTAATTCAGGCTTAGGCACACTTTTGTCACTGAGAAAACTTGAGGTTTCAACAGTGTCCTTTGGACCCCACAGCTTTGCACTATGGATAAGCAAACTGGGTAACAGAAGTAATGCTCCCAGACATCACCACGTTCACTAAAAATGCATGTGCCATTTAAAAAAAATAAGGGGGCGGGCTTTTTTATTTCATTTTTTAATTTGTTTGGAAATCCCAAAGCAGATCAACCCCTCTCCAGATCAATGCAAAGAGTCCTACCCCAAGCCTCATCACCTGGATATGGATGGATTCAAAGGCCTGAGTAGAATTAAGACACAACATTCTCGACACATCTCAAGACTCAACACATCTTGAGACAATTTCTCAGTTCTCATTTTCTGGAAATTTTTTGCTTACAAGAGTTTTAAGAGCTACATTTAACCCAAGGACAACAAGAT
This sequence comes from Aegotheles bennettii, assembly GCA_013398125.1. Classification (NCBI taxonomy): domain Eukaryota; kingdom Metazoa; phylum Chordata; class Aves; order Caprimulgiformes; family Aegothelidae; genus Aegotheles; species Aegotheles bennettii. Next base: position 149,786 of record VZRW01013133.1, read on the forward strand.
CTGACACAGAAAAGCAACATCTAATCATAATCATCTTTCTTTTGTCTTGATCTTCTACACTACTTTATCATGTCCTCTCCACAACTAATCTTAGTTAAACCAAGCTGCTTGAGAGCTTACTTACAAGAAGGATCTCTATCCAGTTCCCTGTAAAGCACTGTGCAAGCTTAAATCACCATTATTAATATCATTATCAAATATATACTTCTGACCGTTAATATGCTTTGGAAACTTTTCCAGTGCTAGAACAGATGCATAATCAAGACCAAGAAATTCAAAAGCCTGAACTAGAAGCCCTTCAGAATGATCCTAGATGCCATTGATCCCTGTGGGAACACATTTCCAGGCTGACATAAAGATATTTAGCTTCAGTGTGCTGGCATCACTACAGACTCCACTAGGTTGCTTTACCACTGGTATGACCTAGGACCCACAGGAGATCTGTGCCCACCTGGAGTGGCAGCCAGAGGTCAGGTCAAATAGGGTAGGACATCTCAAATGGCCCTGCACTCCTGTAGGCAAGTCAGCTTAGCCCTTTAAATCTACATCTTCTGGATCAGCATGCAGATCTGCTGTGAAGATTGAGAATTCATCTGTTTAAGTATATGAAAACTTCATGTCTAGACCAATTTCGGATGTTTTTATATTACTGACAAGCTGAACAGAGCAAGCAATACAAAGCAGAAAATGTTTTATTTACAACCCGTTCTTGGCGTCAAATATATTTGATATTTATATGAGTTTATTGTAGGGCAATTTCTAATATTAGTTTAAATGTCCAATATGAGCATTAGCTCGAAGCACTGGCTTCACATTCACAGCACAATAAAGCAAATGGCTTCTTTGCTGAACTCCATGACCTCCCAGATGAAAAAATGATTGTAAAATAGGAAGTATGATTTCATAATGTTGTTCATAGTTCTAGCTTTAAATGCATGATTAGCTCTATTTGCAACAGTCAAAGGGCTAAGTGAAACACCCAGCCTTTGATCAAATGTACAGCATATATGCAGAATCAAAAGCTAAACCCAATCTTGCCTTCTTTGGCATTGATAAAAGCCAGCAACGTGTGCTGTTGCTGCATCCAGAGGAACAGAAGTAATACGCAATTGGTAGCATGCTGCACCTGAGATGGGATGGTGACACTTCTTCTCAGTGAATTTTGAGAGGCGTCCTTAGTCCTCCTGTGCTCTCCAGGGATGTTCATTTATGTTTTCATATGGACATAGTCCTCCTGTACGTTACGTGCGATTCAAAATAAAGTCATCTTGGTGGTGACCTTAAAGTGTTTTTCCTCCCACAACATGAGATGAGATTCTACCACAAAGCATTGTAGGAAAAATTGCTAAGAAAGAGAAGTCAGATGAACAATAACCATAATATTGTGCAAACTCTGAAGTTGTGTTACGGTTGCAAAAAAAACCGTTAGGGAGTTGACAATAACAGAATTCCCTGTCAAAGTGGTGGCCAAAAACAGACACAGCAGAGAAGCATAAAACCTTATATAGATACATTTCAGTATAAACAAAGAAAGCAGAAGTGGGTTCTTAATCAGTGTTAATGATAGGACAGGTCATCTCACAGACATATTTATCCTGAGAAACTCAAACAAGCCAACTACCCCAAGTTCACACCATTACAGCTTTTATCTTGTTGCCACTGTCATCTGCCGTGCCCACAGGGAAAGGACGAGAGGAAACGGCTTGACATTGCAGCAGGGGAGATTCAGGTTGGCCATGAGGGACAATTCCTTCCCTGGGAGGGTGATTGGGGGTGGGAATGGGTTGCCCAGGGAGGTGGTGGAGTCCCCGTCCCTGGAGGGGTTCAAGAGGCATCTGGATGTGGCGCTGGGTGCTGTGGGTGAGTGGAGATGGAGGTGGGGGTTGGACTGGGTGAGCTTGAAGGTCTCTTCCAGCCTCGATGATTCCATGATTCTAAGAAATGCAAAGTGACCAAATTTTCTTGGAGTGACACAGAAATCAAATTTTCTGCAGTTTAAGATAATACAAAAAGAGTTAGCAACTGTTCACACAAAACCTCCTCGTCTGTAGCTGAATGCAGCTTTCTCAGAGGGATGAACATAAAAAGGGCATCTCTGCAGCACAGATGAGTGATTACAAAATAAATAATCTTATCAGCTTATCAGATCAGGTTTGCTTATTTTCATAAGAACTACCACCATCAATCAGGAATCAAGTAGCTACAGTTCACATCAGAGTGAACCAAAGATAATTTGATATGCAAAGCTCTGAAATAGACATAATTTGAAGAGGAGTAAGCAGGTGTTATTTTTTATTGACTCTATTGTATTGCTTTAACAACAACCTACTTTTTAAAAGAGCTATTTCACTTTTCCCAGAAAAAAAAAACCATGTGGAAAACTGTCTCCCAGCCAAAGCATGTTCTAAACTCACCCAGCACGTCACATAAAACCACAGCTGAATGCTGTAAATTTGCCCCACAAGTCATTCCTTCACGCAATTAAAACCCCAGAACTGCTCAGCCCTGTAGGTCTGTAAACAGTCTTTCCTACAGCCTTGACAAATACAACCCTGACCCCTTCATTTCCTCACAGCTTTCTGCTCCAAAGCTCATCACGTTGGCCAGGAAACTCCAGCTTTTAAATCTCTCCTCTTTTCTATGATACCAAATATAAAGCTCTCGGGTTTTTGCAGCTTAGGGTTTTGCTGGTTTGTTCCCACATCATCCCACAGGAAGCTCAGGAAAGTTTCACAGTATCTGTCAGGCTGCTGAGCTGCAGAGATCATTGACTCTACTGCTGGCCACTACTGATTTGCTGTTTCCCATATTCTGCAGAGCACATCCATCCATAACAACCTGGTTTATGCCCAGTGAGGTCCACACATGAATTAGGAATCTGAACTTCCATTACAGTAACGAGAGACCACGGTATGTCTAAAATCAGCTACCTAAATATAGGCATTCAGTGTTGTTTCAGATCCTTGTGTAGTTACATATACACAACATTTATATATATTTATATATATATATAAATGAAAAAATTATCAGCGGGCTGGAGCACTTCCCCTATGAGTAAAGGCTGAGAAAGTTGGGGTTGTCCAGCCTGGAGAAGAGAAGGCTCTGGGGAGACCTTATTGCTGCCTTTCAGTGTTTAAAGGAAGCCTACAAGAAAGATGGGGAGAGGCTTTTCAGTCAGGCCTGTAGTGGTAGGACAAGGGGTGATGGTTTTAAACTAAAAGAGAAGACATTTAGGCTAGATTTAAGGAATAAATTTTTTATGCTGAAGGTGGTGAAACACTGGCCCAGGTTGCCCAGAGAGGTGGGAGATGCCCCATCCTTAGAAACATTCAAGGTCAGGTTGGACGGGGCTCTGAACAACCTGATGGAGTTGAAGATGTCCCTGCTCACTGCAGGGGGTTAGACTAGATGAGCTTTAAAGGTCCCTTCCCACCCAAACCATTCCATGACTCTACGATTCTTCCCCTGATTTATCATGTAGCTGTTCAGGGGTCTAAAAGTTAAAAAAATAACAAGCAGAACAAAAAACCCACCCCAACCCCCCCAAAAAAACCCCTTAGAAAAAAACAGTGCAGAATAAAAAAACAGAACCATAAAGAGACAAAAAGCTGGTGCTTCAAGTTCAGATGCTCCAACACCTGCATCTGTGAAACCAAAGAGTACATTTGAAGTTATCAGTTGAAGGATTTCTTTCACAGCTACATGCGAGTATGTATACAATAACTCATGTGGGTAAAAGTAACCCATTGTACAAATACATTAGCTCTTGTGGAGTTACACCAACAGAGAATTTAGTCCTGCATAATAATCCTTTGGCTGCTTGATTAAAAAAGACATTCAGATGTTTGGTCAAACTCATGTCCTTCAGGCCAAGCCTTTTGTTAAATTAACAGCAAACGCTGTTTGACAAAGTGCAAAGAAGAAGGACTATTTGACCAAGTCAAAGACAGTTCAGTCACTTAACTCAACATCTTCTCCAGACCTTCACAGAAACGTATTTGCTATGGCTGCAGTGTGATCCAGTCTCTCCTCTGAGCATCATATAATGTTCCCTTCAAGATCCACAGAAATTCTACCCACCTATGGTTTTATAGGTCCCAACATTTCTACAAAGAGACTTTTCTCCAGCCCAAGAAATTGGGCAATGGGTTAGTTTCAATTTCCTAGACTTTTTGTATTTATACTAAATTTTAGTTTTTAAATTTAATCTCTTCACTTCTACTTACAATACTTTTTGAACTTCTTAAACATATTTGCAGGTCCCAAAGCAAACAACTAGCCTTGCTTCTACCTTCTATTTTCTTGGTAACTCCAGCTTTAGTGCAGTTTTTGTTTCATTTGGTTTTCTCATTCTGTTGACCACCTGGTTTAGATTTCAGAGAGGATTTATATCAGCATCCCAACACACTCCTGCAGAGAAACTTTCCAAGATTCTAGCCTTACAGTCCAAATCATTTAAAAAAAGTATTACTTCTAGCAAAGTTCCATCCATTTCTAAACAAAAGCAAAAGTTACTTCTGTGCTTCATCTACATTTTCTATATGTTCAGTAAAAACCCACTCCATTACAGATCTCTGGACTTTAGTAAAGGTCACATTTTTAATGTCTTCATAATACCTCAAGATTTCTATACTCCTGTCTGTTTGAGCCCTTATCACTCTCTTCAGATTAAAACTATAAGAGCAAATGACAGCAAATCTCCCCACCAACTTCTCTTGGCTAAAACAAATCGGGAGCTTACTACCTGCTCCCATCACCCAGCACCTCTGTCAAGAGCTCAAGACTCAATTAATTCATAATTAGTCACGGGGAGGACCTTTAGTTGCTTTGCAGAAGGATCTTCTCCTGCCAAATATTTGCTTTTATACCAAAGTAATAGACCTGGGTTTTGCTCTCTGTGCACAGTGTTCCTTGTCAGTGCTGTCCTGCATGGGATGCAGAGACATTGGCATTGTTGGATGTTACTCCAAAACATGGCGTGGGGGCAACTCAGTATATTCTTGGAGCCTGAAAACCCAGTGTTAGTGCTTGACAAAACAAATGGCCTCTGATTCAGAAAGAAGGAATAAAAACTTTTTCCCACCCTGATTTCACTATTTGGATTATTATTTGGATTATTTCCTAGATAATTCATTTGAAAACCAAACCCAGCCTAGCAACTGCCTTGAAAATTGAGTAACCTCAGGCTCAACTGTATTAAAAAACTTCAGCTTCAGGCAAAACTGATGGAACAGCTCATTTGCAGTACTTCCACCAAGCCCTGCCCCTTATTTTATGTTTTTCTGGTTATGCTTACATTGTGTTACCATTTACCAGCAGCACTATTGTATTATAATCCATATTAGCACTAGGATTCAGCTTCATCAACAGCTCAAGACACATGGCTCAATGCATATTCATCGCTGTATCGCCATTTCTCAGCTGTTAAAACAGCTACATGAATCGGCAACAAGTTTCACAACTTAAAATAGATGTAACCCTGCAGGATACTTGGGCTCCAAGTGCATTCTGATTCTCACTCATAGGCTGGTGGGAGTTAGAAGCTACATTAGATGTGGTGCTTGGGGACACGGTTTAGTGATGGACTTGGCAGTACTGGGTTAACGGTTGGACTTCATGGTCTTAAAGATCTTTTCCAACATAAACAATTCTATGATTCTATGAGTGGTGTTTCAGTTTGGAGAAGTCTGCTTTTATAATAAATGTCCTGATCATTGTCACTTATCACGCTTTGGTTCACATCACAAAGTGCTCTGAGGATGGCTGAACCCAATTCCTTTTGATGGAGATAAACCAGACATGCACCACTGACTTCCATCTGCTAGTGGCACGTGGTTCAGAGGACCAAATTATAGTGACTGAAGAGCAAACTCTCTTGACACACATGTAGTGTGTTCTGGGTCCTCATGACAAATTGTTCCGTTCTGCAGACCTCCTCCTCTCAGCCCATACTCATTGCTAAATGCAGACAGAGCTGAACATGGCTCTGGCTTCTAGAGAGGAGCTAGCACTGCAGGTGAGCCTGTCATGGAGGCAGGAATTTATGATACAGACCTTGGGGTTGGATGGCTTTGACCCCTAGCAAACAAAAATATTTCCTTTAATTTAACAATCGTGCCTGGCTTTATGAAAAAAAAAAGATAAAAATAAAAGAATCCACAAACAAAAAAACAACCAAAACCAAACCATCTAGCAAACACATAATTTTCTGTTTGGAGGACATTCTTAACTCTCTTCCAGGTCCTTAACTCAAAGAGACATCTAAGAGCACATCCTCAATTATTCAGTCAACAAGCAAATAGATTCCCTTTGTTTTTATTCACTTGCTGTACCAAAAACCTGTAGAGTCACTCATACATGTTGCAGTTATTGTACTTCCAATATTGGTCAACCCTTCCCCTCTTTGGGGTGTGCACCACTGCTTATCATGGAAAAACCCAATGTTATGCCATCCCCATGTTTTCTTCTGTCATTATCAGGTGCATAGATATGCACGTGTCACTGCCAGCAAAGAGCTTGGTATTTATTTTACATTACTGCAATAATCAGGAAAGTGGTTGTATTACATTTCTATTAAAATATATTAAAATGTGAAATGCTCAATACGAAAAGGGATTCCTGAACATATTGTTTGCTCAGTGTGTTTCCAATACAACCATTCTATTGCTGCTGCAATGCCACAGTAGATAATACTGTAGATATTGTTGTTGTTAATACATAGAAACCACATATCCTCTAGGAATTTCAGTACATATTTGCTGTGTTTCCTTAGCTGGCAACACATTCCCTTCCTTCCCCTTACTTCAGTGCTAAAACAAACTCTACATGTGATCTGTTAAGAGTTCTGCCAATTATATAAATGTACTAATTACACACACTTTTCAAATGGTGATAGACCTCAAAGTAGGTAAATATTAACTTGTGTCACTAAGGAAGCCTATTTGATGACAGAAATTTCTGCAGTATCTTATTGCAATTTTCTACATCATAATTTTGCTTTCGAGCCAGTATTAATTTGATGACAAATAACAGCAGAAAATAATAGAGTTGGGAAAGCAAAGTGAAAGCTGCAAGATTTACAGTGTGATGTTGGTCAGCAGCTGGTAACGAAAAGGATCAGAAACAATCTGGAAAAGCAATGGATCTAAGGTAAACAATGAGCAGTAAGAAGTTGTGCATGATAAATATGAATATTGAACCTTCAGAAACCACTCTGCTAACAAAGATAAACACCTGCAAGACTGACTTATCCCCACGTGTTCAGCTCCTCCTCAGAAAATATATACGTCATTGAACACTTAATTTACATGCACAGTTATCACACTGCTAAGAACAACTTGCAAATTAGTTGCTTACAGTTCGGAGCATCTCTTGGCATGCAAAACAACACCAACTGCATGTACAAACCAGCCCTACAAGTACACACATAGCTCAGCCCACCATTGTGATACACACATTTATGAAATCCAAACTGCTGCACAAGACTCCAGCATGTGCACCTCCTTTTTCCACCTTGATACAAGCTTCTGATACACCCTCACTCTTCCAAACACAGTTCCTTACCTTGAGCATTAGATGCTCACCACAAACCCTTGTTCTTCAATATAACTATTTAGTGAAGTTATAGTACAAGTGAATGTATGAAAGTTGATATTCTTTTTGCACTACTTAATAGTTTGTATATTGTCCTGATGTCCTAGATGAGTAGTTTATTTCATATAAGAATTGATATATCTCTGCTGCAGAATCTGGATCTTGCATTGTCAAGACCACCAGGCAGATCAGATAGCAAATACAATCCAGTAACACTACAGGACACTAATCCCTCTGCCTTTAGTTAAATAATAGCTTATGTGGCAGGGAAGAGACAGAATCCATCTTCACTGAAAAATATGACTGTGTAAGGAAAGGGAAATGGTTGATCTTCTCTCACACAAATCCTAATGTCAAACCAAATAGTCTCACTAAGTCATGGGCTGTCACATTTAATCAAAGACATTTAAGGAACGGTTTGATAGAAGCATCTTATAAGCAACAAGTGGGTGATCCTGAGTTACTAAGCTCAAATATTGATCAGCACTTTCCCCCAGCATTCAAGAATTCTAGAGTCTGAGATTTTGGTTGCACCCTTCAAATTATGGGGTCCAGATGAACTTAAATAGTTTTAAAATCCCAGACTTTTGCTCTGGAGCACCCAAGTTAAAAACATTGTACAACTTATTAAAGCTACCTCTGCACAAGTAGCTATTTTTCTTTCTGCATAGTTATAAAATTACTCACACACACACAAAAAAACATTTCATAAAAGTCAGAATTTAAAGCAATTACGACACAAGTTCAGTCTTGGAATAAGGAGTCCCAGTAGCAACGTGGAGACAATGCACAGCACAAACCATGATTGACCTCCACTCATATATGAAGCAATTCCACACCCCATCCAATGTTACCTTTTGATATTCTTCCTTAGATCTCAAGGCAGCTTCCATCTGTTCCTGAGAAAGTGTGTAGATGGCCGAGCGATACTGTGTGCCAAAGTCATTACCTTGTCGCATCCCTGGGGAGAGAGAAAACACAGCACACCATGAGGATCATCCCTCCCTACCTGACTGGGCTGCAGGCATAAATTCAACGACCTAAATTTAGGCTGTCCCATACACCTGGATTATCACCATCTCTTACGTGCCTACTCAGTAGGTATTTTTAAGAAGTCCAAGCCTTTCTTTGATTAAATAGCCCTGACAAGATTCAACTCTGATGCCTTGTTTGAAATGACATGCAAATGAAATGTGAGTATTTTACATTTTGGTACATCACACAGTAGTCAAAATCAGATGTAAAACCTTCAATAATCAAGCTGCAGTTACTGTAATCAAGGTACTCCTCAAATATTTATTTTGAACCATGCAAACGGCTACAAAAAATGTTTATGTTACCAAGTGCTTAAAATTTTCTTCTGCTGAAGGAGGTCATCATAGAATCATTATGGTTGGAAGGGACCTCCAGGGTCATCAAGCACAACCTTTATCCCATCATATTCCTAACCATTAGACCATCAGACCATGGCCTCAAGTGCCTCAGCAACCTGTTTCTTGAACACCCCCAGGCACGGTGGCTCCACCACCTCCCTGGGCAGCCCATTCCAGTGCCCAACCACCCTCCCAGGAAAGAACTTCTTCCTAATCTCCAACCTAAACTTCCCCTGATGGAACTTGAGGCCATTTCCTCTCGTCCTGTCATCAGCAACTGGGGAGAAGAGACCAACACCAGCCTCACTACAACCTCCCTTTAGGTAGTTGTAGAGGGCAATAAGGTCTCCTCTCAGTCTCCTCTTCTCCAGGCTCAATAACCCCAGTTCCCTCAGCCCGTCTTCATAAGGAGAAAGATTCAATACACCCTTGCAGATACCTGTTCTCCTCTACTTCCAAAGCAATGATCTTGCTAGAGAAGACTCACATGCACCTATTGCCGAATTCATTCCGAAGTCATCAATTCCTACCATCATCACCACTAGTTATGGAGAGCAGGAATGACTCTTACAGAGCTCTCAAATCTGGGCTCCAAAGAGGACTCCACTAGAGTATGCTAAGGAGAAGGTTTGGAGAAAGTCCAGCTGTGTTAGTACTGTTACAAAGTGAGCAGTACTCAGGAACAGCAACACCTTCACAACTCTTTTGAGTTGAAGTTGAACAGTACCTGTGTAATCTCAATTAAATCCGACTGACACATGGATAATATGAATGATAGAAGTATATAACACTGCTTATCTCTAAAATCAGGAAAGCAAAACCCTAGTTACGCACGGAATCACAGAATAGTTTGGGTTGGAGAGACCTTAAAGCTCAACCAGTCCCACCTCCTGCCATGGGCAGGGACACCTCCCACCACACCAGGGTGCTCCAAGCCCCATCCAACCTGGCCTTCAACACTGCCAGGCAGGGGCAGCCACAGCTTCTCTGGGCACCCTGGGCCAGGCTCTCACCACCCTCACACCAAACAATTTCTTCCTCACATCCAATCTCAGTCTTCCCTCTCAGTTTGAACCCGTTCCCCCTCGTCCCATCACTCCCTGCCCTTGACAAAAGTCCCTCTCCAGCCTTCCTGTGGGCTCCCTTTACATACTTACAGTTACTCAGTAACGCCTTGAAATTATATCATTAAGGAGTAATTTTGGTACAAGGATTGGCCCCTTTACTGCTGATATACATAATTGCTTCAAAACACCATTGTATGAAGTTGCTCATGTACAAATTTCCAAAATATGAGATGGATTCCTCCTACAAAACTATAAAATTACAGGCCAAAGCAGAGGGAAGCTTACTATCCCCTTAGGTGACTAGCCCAGATGTGGTTTGGCATTGTGTAGTCCTAGGCAGTCTCATCCCTATCCATTCCCAGCTCCTCAGGCAGCAGTACCATAAGCCAGCTTTGCTGTGGATCAGTCCATGGAGTCAAACAACAGAGGAGCTTTAACATTAAGAATGATCTGGAGGTGCAGTTCTGCAATTGCAGGTTTGTAGTTTCTGTCTTTCACAACCTTGTTCCCAATTTCACATTCTAGAACTTTGCTGTAATTAAATACATTCATTTTGTCTGGTGTTTTACGTGAACTTGNTAATTTTCCATTCTAGAACAGAGCTTCTTCCTTTGCTGTAATAAAATACATTCATTCTGTCTGGTGTTTTACGTGAACTTGGGTGAGTACAAAAACTGGAGAGACAAACTGGAAAACATCAGGATTTGCCTTGACTGCCACCAGGCTACAGCCCCTTTGAAGAGTACCATCAACTCTCAGGACTATGGAGATGAAACAGAGAAAAACTGTAGGTCCTGATACCCCCCCTAGCAAAGGGCAGAGGGTAGAGAAAGAGCCTGTGATACTGGGGGGAAAAGATATTATAAACATAATACCACTCATTAAAATGTGATAACTTCTATCCCTCGTGCACTTTCCAAGGAAACAAAAAAAAAGGTTTGAAAGGACAGTACAATAAACAAGTGAAACATGGCTGAAATATTTATGAACTAAAAGATGTAGAAATGTTTTCAAAGATGCATTTGGACAAAATACATAAATGAATGTGATTCCGAAAAATGTGATGGAGTTTTCTGATGATTTGGGTTACTTTTTAACTGCTAAAACGTTGCTTTATTACACAACAACCACATTCTTCATCAATACTTAATAGCGTGGCCTGCTAGGCAGACAATATTTTGCCAGTTATCTTAGGGTGGTAGGGAGCTCTTGTAAAGCCAGTGCTACAGAATAGTTAGGCATAAATGAATACAGGCCAGGAAAACATGAGTTTTGCCAGGATATGTTAATGTTGATTGATGCTTGAGCTTAACCATTAGCATTCTACAAATCTTATTTATTGCTTAACGAACTACTTAACAACCAACCAGGCAGTAGATTACAAAAATGTCTATAAATGGAGGATCACTATAGAGCATGCCAGATTCTAGAATGCATTTCAAGAGTATGAGTTTAGCATGAACTCATGTGCACAGTGCTCTGAGGGAGAAGATAAACGAGATTATTTAATATATGCACGTGCTACCTTTACATAGTGATAGAGAAGCAGTCAGTTTAATTAATTTTGATAGGCTGGAGAGTTGGGCGGGGAGAAACTTAATGAAATTCAACAAGAGCAAGAGCAGAGTTTTGCACGGGGGCAGGAACANCAGTAGATTACAAAAATGTCTATAAATGGAGGATCACTATAGAGCATGCCAGATTCTAGAATGCATTTCAAGAGTATGAGTTTAGCATGAACTCATGTGCACAGTGCTCTGAGGGAGAAGATAAACGAGATTATTTAATATATGCACGTGCTACCTTTACATAGTGATAGAGAAGCAGTCAGCTTAATTAATTTATTGAAGAGAAGGTTAAGAGGAGAACTGACTCTGATTTACAAATATGTATATAGAGATATAACCTGAGAAATAAGGCTCTTCAGTCTTGCTAAAGTTGCTTAAGTAGGTGGAGCAATTGAAAGCCAAATTATACAAAATTCAGATGGGAAATAAGGTGACATTCAAATAGCAAAGCACATTTCTCAGTGGAACAATGCACCTAAAGTGACACCCTTGTCCTGAGGTCTTCACATCAAGGATATACATTTCCCCCAAAGATATACCAAAGCTCAAAGAGCTGTACAAGGTCAGTGATGAGATCATAGAGTTAAAGCTATGGAGGAGGCCAGGCTGTGTGACAATAATGGACTCTCCTAGTGCTGAAGGATTGGTTTGAGCTGTTAAACCATCCACTAGCTAGGAAGAAGACTGAGCAGGTATTATAAGCAAGACCCCAAAGTGTAGCTCTAATGTGATCAATCATCCAAGCTAAAATGTCATTTCTTTCTACTTCTTACTTAAACCAATTTGTACCTAATGCTCCTGCAATAAGTAGCTAATAAGTTGTCTGACTAAGCCACAAAGACTATGAGATATTAAAATAAATAAATTCTGCATGTATAGACATAAACAATAGCTGGGAGCCACTTTGGAGGACCTGTTACTGAGGAGACCCAAGCATAGCCCCTGCCCCAGGTTAGCAGCATTGCTGGACCTCCCCAGGTATTGTTTACAGGATTGTATATTTGATCCAGCTCTTGTGACTCAGCATTTCGTAACTAAAGACCACAAGTGTTTAATACTTGGAATTTCAGTGGTATTGGTATCACTCCCTCTAGGATTTAACCAATTGAGTACATAAAGGGTTTTATTTAGAATTTCTTGTGGGGTGGCATGCCTCATATCCTCCCCCATTTTTACAATAGAAGGATACTGCCTTAGTGTGCGGGGCACACACTCAATGATAGCTTGTCCCGGAGAATTATATGGCACACCAAAATCATGGGATACACCCCAGGAGCAAAGAAAATGGTCTAACAAAGAGCCTTATAACCTGGGACATTATCTGTCTTAATTTTACACGGAACAGCCATAACTGCAAAACATGATAGTAAATGCTTCTTGACATCACGACTACTCACGGATGTGTGTATGGTGGCCCAAATAAGATTTGAGTACATGTCAATTGACACGTGAATAAATCGTAAGCGCCCAAAAGGAGGAAATGCTGTGACATCTGTTTGCCATAACTGTAAAGCTTGTAGGCCCCTAGGATTCATAGCCTCTGCCTGCAGATTAGGAAGACAAGCAGCAATAGCGGCTCACGCATCAGACAGTGGAAGACGAAATTGCCTGCGTAACGCTTTTGCAGATTGATGGGAAAAGGAATGAGATATTCAGGCTTGCCCCAAAACATCAGGGACAGGGGATATAAAAAAGGAGGATACTAGTTGGTCAGCTTGGCAGTTGCCTTCAACAAGAGGCCCAATGAGCATCATATGACTCCCCCCATTGGGTTTTCAGCTGCGGATACCGCGTTTCCTATGCTGTCGTTCACTGTAGTCTTACAACCCTTCTCAGACAGCCCTGTCTCTCTTGGACAGTCCAGCACCTTTCCCAAGGTTCCACCAACAGCAGCCTTCCTCCACCTTTTCATTATGAACCCCAAAAGTTCCTTACCAGATGATGTCAGGGTCACCAGATGTTGGGCATCCAGGCGAGGACAGGTGATATAACACCAGCCGCACTTCCAGCGCTTGATGTCCTGGCTGGTATTGTAGTTCCAACAGTCTCCAACATCCACTACACAGAGCACATACTGCTTTCTCCTCCAGTACTAAGGCTTTGTAGTCCCCCCCAGCCCTGCCTTTTAAAGTCCTTAGCCTCGTTAAGTAATCAACCTTATTAGTACAAAGCAATTATCACCTGGCAGTGCAATGATTGGTGGGGCTGCCCTATCAACCAATTGGTTAACACTCTGTTCAACCTCTACAAATGAGTAGCAAACAAGGCAAGACATTTAATTTAATAAACAACTGTGGTAGGAAGATGGATCTTAACAATCCAAACAAGGGGGTTGGACTAGATGATCCTTCGAGGTCCCTTCCAACCCTAGAATTCTGTGATTCTGTGATAGAATTCTGTAATCTTGTCTTTGAAAGAATAAATAAATACTAAATAAAAAATTACCTCCGCTTGGCTATCTAAAAATGCCACAATGGCACCTGTAGTTAACTTTCTTTCCTTTCCTGAATTGTCTTTCTTACTTTGTCTGTCATGACACTCTGTCTCTCTCTGTTAACATAACCCCACATTTATACATGTCAGGCTTCAGATGAGAATGACAAAATACAAATAATTAACTTAATAAAGATGCTATACAGAGTGAAATATACTACATAATGCTAAATCAAAAGCCATTCTTACAAGGGGCTGTCAACATTGCTGCTATTGATTCTAGCTTCACTGGATGCACATTAGACTCTGAAAATGTTTTCTGCTGAGACAACAAGCCAACCTCTGATCTTTGGTGCACCAGATTGATTCCACTGAGGTCAAGAAATTTGCTCCAAGTTCATAATAATACAGCTAAAACCACAAATAATCTCCACAGGCTTCAAGTCATTCACCTTGCCTACAAAGTCCCAGGTGATTCAACAGGACTTAGGTTAAACATATTTGTTAAACATCCTTCAAAATCAGTGTCTATTACAAATGGTAATCATACATTATAAAAACATGGTGGTCATTGAATGTACTTCCAACTTTTTGTTACATTCTCACAGAAAAATGAATAAAGCTCTCTACACTGTGGATTGGATGGATTAAACCAATATTTATTAGCACTAATGGATGCATTTCAGGATCAGATCTCCTGTAAAAATTCTCTGCAAAGAATTTTACCAGAATAAGATGTTTTTTCACCTGTGCCTAACTCCATTTTTAAAAGATGCATATGATTTTGCTTTCATTTCAAATCCAATCAGTGAATCAAGTTTGACTAAATCTTCACTACCAGGAGAAGGAATAATTCCTACAGAACATCAGCTGCACATCTTCAGAGCAGCTGGATCTTCTAAGGCAGGGAAATGCTGATTGCCTACAACTGTTCTTCTGCAAGATGTCTTAAAGTCACTCTCTGTGAAAAACCTGCCAATTTAGGGGCAGAATTTAGGGTAAATCTAGGAGATAGCTTTGTTCCTCAAGGATATAATATATGGTGAGATCTGTAAGTAGGGCATGAACCTCCTTTTGATTCCAGGCTGAGATAATAATCAGGTTGTTTCTTAAAGGTGTTAACAAAATATATTAACACTGAGGAACAGGGTCTCTGACAGGAAGAAAGATCTTCACCAATACTTTCATAAACTTTGGAATGGAAGAATGAAATAAGAGAGGAAAAGCCTTCTCTGCAGCTGAAATGACCAGTAGAAACACTTTGAGTGATCTCAATACCATTTCCCTCCAACAGGTAGTTTGAGGAAAAGCTTCCAGAGGCCCAAAAGCAGAATGTCATCTTACCTGTGGCATCAGATCTGGTCTACTTTCTCACAAAGCACACCCAGAGGATTTGTTCCCAGTGTTGATCAGAATCTCTGCAACTACAGACAACAAGGCACACTCTCAAAGACTACCCAATGTCCCTGCTATGATGTGGAAGAAGCCAAAGCCTAGGTGATTTACCTGATTTGTACCTCTTGCAAGAAGGTTCCTTGACCTCCATGTCAGGTCCTACAGGATTCTGATACCAGAACTGCCTTGGCCAGCTCAGGGTTTGCAAGATCACCTCCTTTCACCTTGCTGTGCTTTACTATTGTTGGTGGTGCATGGCAGTAACTGGCAAAAAGCAAGAATCTGTCTCCCTGACCAGGTGATGAGGAACACATTCAACAGCAACAGGAACAAAGATACCCTGGAGTCAAAAGGCTGGCACTTGCTGTTGATACCCAAGACAAAGAAAATCAGCTATCATGCTGAGAAGAGCCTTAAAATCTCTCATTAAAGAGATGTTTAGATAGAGAGGGTGGATTTTGAACGGATAGAAAAGCATAGAATTTGCACCTCTCTGGCAATATACAAAAATACATGGGTTTGGATATGGCTGCATGATGCCAAAGAGTCTAAGCCCAAAGTGCAGTGCCTATGTGCGCACTTGCCAGTCCTAGTAAGCTCTTATCTCTGGAGAACCAATGAGGATGAGGGAGTTTGGAGCTCTAAATGTGTTTAGATCTTGGGCATGGATCATATTTAGGGATTTCGCTTTGGCTGACCAAAGCCCCTCAGTGGTGCTCAGCCCGGACTGCTCTAGAGAGCAGTTTCCTCACTGTGCCAGCAGAGACCACAACATCAATTAACCAAAAAATGCCCTGAAGAGCTGAGTGCTTGCTCTGATTTATATGAAGCAGAAATATGTGGCCACAGGACGGTAGATGGAAAGGACAGGGAATTGTGATGGGCCCCCAGATGCTGCAAAAGGAACGATTCCCAGGTTGAGATTTCCATGTAAAACAAACACACTGCCACTGGAAAAACTAATATTTGCCAAAATGTAGGTAACAGTCAAAGAAATGGCTCTGAAAAGCCCTCTTACAAACATTTTGGTATCTTCTGATGCACCTGGGTAGGAATGACTTAGTTTTGGTCTCCCCAATATTCTTCGGCATCAAAGTAGCAAACACTGGCTCTCCTTTGATTTGAATATATAAAATACATTAAATCATCCCTGCTTCTATTCAGCTGGTGGGTGCTTTTTGCTTCATAGTTTTTATTCCTTGTCAAAATTACAATGTCTTCTTGGCTGGAGCAAAGAGTTGCCCCTTTAAAGCAGTTACACTGCTGGTACACTGCAGTTTGGGTTTCTGTTGAGATGCATCTTGGGTAGGTCATGGTCCTTCCTGTCTAACTCCAGAGTATCTTGAGGCCAATAAGAAATAGGAATATCCACAGCATTAGTAAAAGCATATATTTCCCAGTACTATACTGTCTTTTTCTTTCTTTAGAGATGGAGAACTAATTGCAAACAAGTAGATTCGGTTCAAAATGGTTATTTTTGAACAGATTACCTACAGACGACTAAAGAAAACTACACTTTATTTATTTATTGGCGAAATCAGGGATTTCTTTTGAAGACTCAACCCTCTAATGACTCGAAAGCAATACTTATACAACACTCCTTATCTTCTTTCCATTTAAAAATAATAAAAAAGTGTAATGGCATCATTCGTCAACCTTGCTATTCTCAGAGGATCCCAAACATAATGGAGATAAATGACTAAGGTCTGTTAGACTCTTCTGTGCCACCCAGAGAAATTTTAAAGGGCAGTTCATAGCTCTTATTTTTATCATAATTTTTTCCTGTGATTTATAGACTTTTCTGCAGCTGTCACTTATTTTCTTATACCAGCAGAAACCTGATACACTGATTGGTCATTTTCTTTTCCCCAATCAATCCTTGCTGAGTTAAGACTAATAAAACTCCTTCTTCCAACTCATCATATAATTATTTAGTAAAAATCAATTGCACCATGTCACCCTGGCTTGATGTCATCACTCACTGTAATGATTACATCTATACAGCTTAAAAGTTGCCAAGGGAAAGTAAAACTCTTTATAGCAGATGATTAGAGGAGAAAAATGTTAATAGAAAAGAAGTTAGTTACAGTGCTGTGGATTGAGAAGTCTTGATGATTTTCAAGGTGCTGGGGTGCAGGAAGGATGAATGAAATATAAAATAGTTTCTTCAGAAGGTTACAACACATTAATAAGCTTGTACGTATTAAAGAAAGCTTTTCTACTGTCAATAGACCCAAGAGGTTTGCAAAGCTTTCAATAGACAAGGTTTTCAGTGTCAAGGAGGAAACTATAATTTTCATCTTCCTCATTAGCTTTGGGATCAAGACATCAAATACCAGCTTTCCCTACAAATTCTGACTTGCAGATAGACTTAGGACATCATGGCTACAGCAATGTTTTTAATAATTTACATCAGTTCCAAAACTGTCTGGTCTTTAACCTTCATCAAACCACCAGATTACAGGTTTTCTGGTGTAGCTTTGAAGCTAAACCAGAATCTCAGATGTTCATTGTAGGTCCCTTCCAACTGATTATTCTAGTCTAGTCTAGTCTAGTCTATTCTGGACATGAAGAAATTCTTTGCTGTGAGGGTGGTGAGAGCCTGGCCCAGGTTGCCCAGAGAAGCTATGACTGCCCCTCCCTGGCAGTGTTGAAGGTCAGGTTGGATGGGTCTTGGAGCAACCTGGTTTGATGGGAGGTGTCCCTGTCCGTGGCAGGAGGTGGGACTGGATGAGCTTTAAGGTTCCTTCCAGCCCAAACCAGTCTGGGATTCTGTGATTCACATACCATCATCACATCACAGTAAATTAGCCAGGCCCATCCTAGCATCTACTAGGAAAAGGCATCAAGAACTAGAAGCTGACATGAGAAATGCTCTCAGGAGATTCTTCACCTCCTTCTCCCACCTGGTATAAATCTCTCCTGCCCCTCTGCACTCACCAAACCCATTTCCTGGGCATTGGTCTCTACAGTTTTGGCAGCCTGCTTTACATGCAATATGAAATAAAGGGGCAACTTTCAGAATGCAGAACTGCAGTGATAAGTATTAAGTTCAATGCAGCAAAATGCCAACCATGTTTTCCTGCTTCCAACTTCTATCCTGTGCTTGTCCATATGCTAGGGTTGTTTTTTTTTCAGTAAAGGAGATGCACAAATATCACATGTATCTCATGTAGGTCAATAAATATTTTTATATTTATTAGTTGTTTACAGAGACATTCCTACATGGTGTATCAAGGACTTACTGTAGGCCTTCAATGTTACCAGGTTTGGGCCATGAAGCATTATCTCCCTTTAGTCCATTAGTGGAAATGACAGACTGTCCTCATAAGGGGGCACATTCTAAAGCACAACTGGAAAACAGGCAGGGTGTGCAAGAGGATCCGGTGTGGCGAGAGACATTTCTGCTCAGGCATCTGAATTGGACCTTCATCACCTCTTGTCTTCATGGACCAGCTGTGTTGTGATGCTTACAAAACGCTGATCAACTACCGATCATGTGATAACATGTAATTAATAAATAGAGCGAGTCAGGTCAGGTCAGGCCAAGAAGGCCAATGGCATCCTGGGGTGCATTAGAAAGGGGGTGGTCAGTAGGTCAAGAGAGGTTCTCCTCCCCCTCTATTCTGCCTTGGTGAGGCCACATCTGGAGTCCTGTGTCCAGTTCTGGGCCCCACAGTTCAAGAAGGACAGGGAACTGCTTGAGAGAGTCCAGCGCAGAGCCACAAAGATGATGAAGGGAGTGGAACACCTCCCTTATGAGGAAAGGCTGAGGGAGCTGGGTCTCTTTAGCTTGGAGAAAAGGAGACTGAGGGGGGACCTCATCCATGGTTACAAATCTGGAAAGGGTGAGGGTCAGGATGATGGAGCCAAGCTTTTTACAGTGCTGACCAATGATAGGACAAGGGGCGATGGATGCAAACTGGAGCACAGGAGGTTCCATGTGAATATCAGGAGAAACTTTTTCACTGTGCGAGTGCCAGCGCACTGGACCAGGCTGCCCAGAGAGGTTGTGGAGTCTCCTTCCCTGGAGACATTCAAACCCCGCCTGGATGCGTTCCTGTGTGATGGACTCTAGGTGACCCTGCTCTGGCAGGGGGGTTGGACTGGATGAGCTTTCGAGGTCCCTTCCAACCCCTAGGATTCTGTGATTCTGTGATTCAGGTAGTACACAGAGCTCAGCTATGGAATCACAAATTTGCTGTTGTTTTCTTTATGTGCCCTCTCCTTTCTCTTCATTTCTCTGTTGCTCACTAATGCCTTGCCTAAATTTAGGCATGTGTTAACACTATGAATCCAAACCTCCTATGATCCACCAGGTGTTATTGAAACAGCAATAAAAATAAATAGTGATAATAAAAATATCAGTGTTGTCATTTGCTTTTATCAGCGGATAAACTCACGGGACACTGCTCTCTCAAAACACAGACAAGTGTGCTCTTAGAAATATGTGAGAGAAAATTGAAGGCAGAGAAAAACAGTCATTCACTGAAAATATTGTTGTTTAGAATCGGCTCTGACCTCTCATACCTAATTATACATGAAAACAAAGATTAAAGGCCTACTAATAATCACCATAAACCATGATTAATGATGCCATGCTTCAGTGCCTCAGATTTCTAAACCCAAGTACAGTAAATTCACCAGTGGGTTAGTTGAAGAAGGAAAGAATACTCGAATCATAGAATCACAGAATGGTTTGGGTGGGAAGGGAACGTTCAAGGCCATCCAGTCCAACCACCCTGCAGTGAGCAAGGACATCTTCAACTACATCAGGTTGTTCAGAGCCCCATTCAATCTGACATTGAATGTTTCCAGAGATGGGGCTTCTACCACCTCTCTGGGCAGTAACTTGGTATTGCGTTGCTTTGACTTCGTCTATGACTTTCCTTGTATAGAAATTAGGAACAGTCCATCAAGAAAGGCTGCAGAAAGAGACCTTCTGAGGTTGCTCTTTTATGATTCTATAAATACACATGCAAATCCAGCTCCTGCTATTCACACCACATAGACATGGATATTTGGACTTCATGGATATTTGAAAGCTACTAAAGACAGTCCTAAGCATTGAGAAGTCCAGGTTTTCCTTCAGAAGTTAAAAATCAACAAGACTGAATTGAAATGAAGTTTCCCTTCTTTGTCTCTTCCTCTCCTCAATTACAAACACAGCTATGCTGTAATTACAAAACAACCCAAAAGTGATCCCAAGGATGACTGTAATAGAATAAAAGCATTTTCCAAAATTGATCTTAGCAGATACAGACATGATGAACAAAAGGAATCCCTTTAGGTTAGCAGTGGGTTGATGTTTCCACAGCACAAGAGTCACAGTGTCATCTTCAATGGCACAAAAGACTGATGCCATGGCTTTTCTCATCTTCAGGGAACCATCTTATTACTTACTGCAGCAATACTGAAAAATAAAAGCCATTTTCAGTAGCTCTGGAGAACCAGTTAACACATCATTGCCACATATAAAAAAATAAGCTAAAAGTAGTTTAAAGGTAAGAAGAAATCAGAGCCCAGAAGGACTTTTGCCCTTGAGGCAGAATTGATTCAGCACCGCTCTCTTCACAATGCAAACTATTCAGCCACCTCAGCAACCACTGCTCTGGCTAATAATCCCCTTCATTAAAAAAGATGCAGAGTCAAATCTCAGCTTCTCACTGTGATATGAAAAAAACACCACCTCCTCAACTGGAAATATAGGTCAGAAGAAGTCTAATTTATATGGATAAAAAAGTCTAATATGCAAATTAGGTAAACAGCTAAAATTCCTGGGGATGCAAACCAGCCCAGTAATAGGTATTTATTTTTAATGCATATTTAATTTTAGCAAAAGGACAAAGAACGGGAGCAACATAACAGGAGGCATTTCAGCTCATGAAAGAAATGAACTTGCATTCTCAAAATGCAACACTGGTTAGCACTACTGCCAAAGACTCTCTTTGCTGCTTTGCAAATAGTATAGACCACAGGTATTTATGAGGTGATTATGGGCAAGGGACCACTAAATTGGTTGCTAGACATCTGTCCAAGAAGTCCCATCATTGAGATTTCATTGATGAGAGCAGGAATTAGAAGAACCTGAAGGCAATAGAAGACACTGTCTCCTATCAAACAACTCACATAGTGCATATTTCTACCGTTGAGTATTCAGTCCTGCAGGAACCAATACACATTTATCTTTATTGTGTCTCAGCATATCAATTTCCATGGCTTTTTTAATTTATCAACACGGAGCTGTGTTTCATTCGTTTCCTCCAAGAGCCTCGCAGCAATGTCTTTACCACAGATTTAATTAGCATCCTCTCCACTATATCCTGCAAGTCATTAATGAAAATATTGAAGAGTATTGGAACAAGAATGGCTCCCTGAGGGGTCGGTAATTCTATTTTGAATATATTTAATACGTCTGGTGACAATAGATTTTGTATTCCTACTGTTTTTTGTTACACCTTGTAATAATGCAGAAACTCTTAGTAACATTTGGAATACAAGAAAAAGGTGCTCTGTGCTTTAATATGAGACTTGCAAATTCCATTCAAATTATAAAGGGAAGAGAGTTCCAAAAATGTACAGAAGAAAAATCAAAATTGGTTATATTTTACATGGAGAGATTACTTTTTTCCCTTTAATCTCTAAATGAAGTTACAGGCCTGTAGCAGAATACATAACGCTGGTTTAGGGTCGTTGTAGCATTTTTTATGTGTACAGCTGTTCTTCCACTGGTATAAGTAGACACATCTGCTCATTAGCAATACAATGTCATTTCTAGTGTCTAATTTTAATTATTTGCAGATGATAGATTCCTTCTGCAATGTCTAAAAAAAGTGCAGTCCTTCAAAACTGGGGAGAAATAAATATACCCTCTGCAACTAAAATGGGTCAGCACAATGAAAAACAGATATTAATCTGGAGAATTCTTGTATCAGCAGTAAGGCTAAATGCCAAACTGCTTGGAAGGTCACAGGGAGGAGAAACAACTCATACATCTCTTCCTTATCATGGATACACAAGACATATGGACTCAGAGATGTTCTGAGTGAATCTGGCAGGTGATGAGTTTGTTGTAGTACAGATGGTCCTCAACTGCTGGAAAAATATCAGTTCTGCTTACATTTCCTGTACAAACACAGGCAAGATAAGGACTTCTTCATGACATAAAGGAGGACTGAGACTACTTAACAGTAACTTTGGTTCTTTGTCTATTCATACTCAAAGAATCAATAAGGCTAGAAGCAAACTTCCAGAAGCTCCTGGGTGGTGGTGGCCATGGGGGCCTTTGACCTTCACCCCATTGTCAGAGGGTGGCCAAAACTAGGGAGTCTGGGCTTCCTCTCAGCTCCTTCTACTAATTCAAAAATCCAAATAAAGTCAGAAGAAGAAATGAAAAAGGATGGAATTTGTGTGACACAGGGGCTCACCCCAGAGATCTGTAGTTGTAGCTCAGTTATTTCTAGTGGGCTGGAAAGGATTGGGTGCTCTTGACAAACACAGGGAGCAGAACTACCAGAACAAGCATTCATTTTGGATCATATTCAAGAGAGAAGAGAGCTAAAGGAAGCAAGGGGATTTTTCATTGCCCCAAACATGCTTTAAAGAGAAGGAAACAGTATATGTTTTGCCTTCTGTACAGACATTGAAAGCAACAAGGAGCCTTTCTTTAAAGCTGCCTTGGATTGGGCTGAAATATCTGACACATGTAGGACCTAAGCCTGGAGAAGAGAAGGCTCCAAGGTGACCTCACTGCCCCTTTCAATACCTAAAGGGGGCCCATGAGAAGGATGGGACAGGCTTTTTAGCAGAGCCTGTTGTGATAGGACAAGGGGTAAGGGTTTTAAACTGAAGAAGTGGAGATTTAGGTTGGACATAAGGAAGAAGTTTTTCACCATGAGGGTGGTAAAACACTGGCCCAGGTTGCCCAGAGAGGTGGTGGATTCCCCATCCCTGGAGACATTCAAGGCTGGGTTAGATGGGGCCCTGAGCAACCTGGTCTAGTGAGGGATGTCCCTTCCCATGGCAGGGGGCTTGGACTAGATGACCTTTAAGATGCCTTCCAGCTCAAGTGATTCTGTGACTTCAACCACACACAAAGTCAGGATGATTATGAACAGGAATATGCTTTACAGGAATCACATTTGCACCATGACAGAGTCCTCTGGCATCATTTAGATATTTCCAAAGGTTTGGAGATGTTTCTGACATCCCACAAAGAGCGGCCAAACTTTCTGATCAGATAACATACGAGATCTTCTTCCCTGAACATAAGCACAGTTGGGTTTTGCAAGTGGTGCACACACTGTAGGACAGTGCTAATGCCAGAAGGGTGGTCCCACGAGCAGTCGTGCTGCTGGCAATTGAAGTCCTGGCTGGAAATTACATTTCACTTCAATTCATGCAAGGTTAATTTTCAGCTTGATAGAGAACTTTGTGATTGCCAGTGTCAACACGAAGAAAGAGGCTGAATCCTACAGACAGGTCAGAGAGAGAGAAGAAAATTGCCCTTTTCCCAACAGTTAAGTCAAAGATTGGCTTACAGGAATTGTGGAACTACAAGCTGAGGCACAGGACAGACAAACTGATGGTCTGAAAGTCCACATCTGGCATGAAGGTGCCAGCAGAGCCATTGTCAGGGTGCAATTTGAAGGAGTCAGACAGTCAGGCTTATATCTTCAAAATCTGGAAGGCTCTGAGAAAGGCCCCTTTAGTGCAAAAAAAAAACCAACACAGAATCTGCCCTACACCTCTATAAACTTTAGAAAAATAAAGTGATGCATAAAGTGAATGGCCATAAGATTCTTTTGCAGTATTTTCAACATAACACATTCATCCTCTTTTTCTGTGTCAATGACAAAGAAGCAGCCACCTTAAGCACTTATAGAGATATACAGAGCAATCATCTTACAGGTAAGATCGTTCCTGGGAGAGAAGAAATGCTGCTCTGTGCACTAGAGGCTGAACAGAGATGACAACCACACGTCACTTGGCAGAAGTCAGGGTTTGTTTGTTGCTTTTTCAGTATTCCAAATACAATGAATTATAAAATAGAGCCTAAATTAATAGTCAAGGAGGACTTTACCAGGGCCCCACGCTTAGGAGATGCTCATCTGGGAGAATCTCTTTCAACTTTGACTTGATCAAAGGTTCTTGCTTTTCAATAGACTTCTGTATAATACTCAGACTCCAGAGCTTCACGAAACAAGAGCCAGGCTGCCTCCCAGAGAAAATTCAAACACCAGTAAGATGTCAGTCTCATCTTGAAGGCAGGAGGTCCAACTGCATGGAAAGCAGGAACTTTTGAATATTAATATGCTCATACAATAATGAATGATAGGACTGCCAGCCTGGACCCTTTAGCAACTTGGTACTATCTAGATCACTATTTAAAAGGCCTTTAACTGCAACAGAATGGACATATTTGATGTTTCCTGACATTAGAACAATTAGACAAGTCCATTACCTCTGCTGGGGGTAGGAGGGCTTAAATGGCAATAACCCAACTTCTGGAGAGAAGGTAAGAGAGTGCCACAGACAAAGTTCTTATACTTCTGAGTGAGTGCTATTCACAAGAAGTCCAGCATTCACTGGCTATATAAGACACTGGATTCATCCAAAGACTGTGGCAAATTACATTAATAAGAAATCTTCCTAATTTATCTGTTTAGTGAAAACTTCTCTTTGACGGACCGTGTCCTGCATTCCCATAAGGCTGGCTAAACAAGACTTCGTGTGTACACACGAATCTCAGAAAAGTACAAAAATACAATAGGTCAAAGAGGTAACTCTCACTTTCAGTATCTTTACATAAAACCACATTTCCCATAGCAAGTTAAAAGCAAGGAGTGAAAAGAAATCAAGGCAAAGAAACAACTCGACACTAAAGATCTTCTATTCAAACTTGAAAGGGTTTATAAGCATAGCATTCCTACCTTACAAAACAAAGAAACTTGAAACTGGGACCTTGTGGTTTAGGTTTTCCTCAAATCAAAAAAGGGGGCAGAGATGTGATGAGCTTTGCAAAGTTCTTGAACAGAGATTAGCCTTTAGCAACCATAAAAATACCTAGGTAAAGCTATTTGTCCAAGTCTGGGGTATGCAAAGTCTTGAGAGAAGACTGCCACCTTTGTGGATAAAGTGATGCTCTCACTTTTGGCAAATTATTACAGAAGAACCAATTGGGAAATTCTACTGTGCCAAGCTTAGCTAAAGGCTTGGGTATGTTTGCACCAAGCACAGCAGTGCCACACAGATGCCCGAGACAGTTGTGAATGACGTGGGTATGCACACAGCACAGTGTCACACAGAGATACTAGTTCACATCTCAGAAGGAACACCAGCACATCAGCGTGGCTCTGTTCCCAGGATAATTAGGTGATTTTCCCCAGTTCCCAGAAATCATGTGTCTGCCAGCACCCAACCTCCTTCTGAAAGCACAGACTGGAATTATTTTGAACTTCAGTTCTGTGACAATGTGAGGTGAATGTAAAGACATAATGTCATCATTTTACTTTGTTTTAAAGCCAGAAGGAATCATAAATCCATCTGACCTGCTCTGTTATCACAACTACTACACTTCATCCACATACCATTGTATCCAGCACATGAACTTCAGTCACCCTAAAGCACTTATGTCACAGAATCACAGAATCACAGAATTCTAGGGTTGGAANTCCAGCCAAGGAGACTCCACAGCCTCTCTGGGCAGCCTGGTCCAGTGCTCTGGCACTCTCACAGGAAAGAAGTTCTTCCTGAGATTCACATGGAACCTCCTGTGCTCCAGTTTGCATCCATTGCCCCTTGTCCTATCATTGGTCAGCACTGAAAAAAGCTTGGCTCCATCATCCTGACCCTCACCCTTTCCATATTTGTAACCATGGATGAGGTCCCCCCTCAGTCTCCTTTTCTCCAAGCTAAAGAGCCCCAGCTCCATCAGCCTTTCCTCATAAGGGAGATGTTCCACTCCTTTAGATGTCCTTTAGAGGCTGACCCATTGTATGTGTGCCACAGGCAGAGTGCAACCATATGCTGTGAAAGTCAAGACTAAAGACATGGCAGACAACCAACTGGGTGGCAGTTGCCCAGATTATTTCAGCAGAAATCCATTTCTCATAATACTGCTCTGGAAGTTGAAGAATCTGATAGTTCTGGCAATAGTTCCCAGCTCTGGTAATCAGGATGAACCCCAACATGTGAGCAATACACAAGTACCAATTCTGTAAAAATAGGATTCTCTGGCACATCAAAACAACCAGCCCATTACAAAGAAGTCAGCCTCTGGTGATGGCCAATTGCTGACAATCCAAAGAAAAAAAAAAACAAAAAAGAGACCTAAAAATAACCACTAGTAGGATAGGGAGAAAACCTCCTTCCTGACTCCTATGAGTAAACCACAGAAGCCCTGGTTTGAAGATGGTCATTGTCTCCATGCAGAGCTGCAAGTATTTCAAGGATGGTGCAGACAAATTGCTCTGAACACAACTATAAAGGAAGGAGTTGAAAAGGGAAGCTCATACATAAATCAACAGATCCCAGTATAGGCCACTGCACTTGACACACAGATATAGAATTTCTGCTCATGACTTAAATCGAGCGCCTTTTCTAAAATGACAAATGATCTCATCTTAAAGACTCGAAAGGATGGTGACGGAAAAAATATTCCAATATTTAATTACACTGAGAGAGCTGTGGAACTATTTTATTCCAGGCTGAAACTTTTCAACCTTCAGCTACCAACTACTGGAACTTGTTCTGGCTTATCAGTGGTTGGGTTGTCAGCCTCACCATCAGGTATCTGCTCCTCACATAAGTAATATCTTCACCAACGACCTGGATGAGGGTACAGAATGTATCCTCAGCAAGTTTGCTGATGACACTAAGCTGGGAGGAGTGGCTGACACACCAGAGGGTTGTGCTGCCATTCAAAGAGACCTTGATAGGCTGGAGAGTTGGGCGGGGAGAAACTTAATGAAATTCAACAAGGGCAAGTGCAGAGTTTTGCAGCTGGGGAAGAACAACCCCATGCACCAGTACAGGCTGGGGGCTGACCTGCTGGAGAGCAGTGTAGGAGAAAGGGACCTGGGGGTCCTGGTGGACAGGAGGATGACCATGAGCCAGCAATGTGCCCTGGTGGCCAAGAAGGCCAATGGCATCCTGGGGTGCATTAGAAGGGGGGTGGTCAGTAGGTCGAGAGAGGTTCTCCTCCCCCTCTATTCTGCCCTAGTGAGGCCACA
>VZRW01013133.1:177465-208601 GCA_013398125.1 Aegotheles bennettii
AAGATGATGAAGGGAGTGGAACATCTCCCTTGTGAGGAGAGGCTGAGGGAGCTGGGACTCTTTAGCTTGGAGAAAAGGAGACTGAGGGGTGACCTCATCCATGGTTACAAATATGGAAAGGGTGAGGGGCAGGACGATGGAGCCAAGCTTTTTACAGTGCTGACCAATGCTAGGACAAGGGGCAATGGATGCAAACTGGAGCACAGGAGGTTCCATGTGAATCTCAGGAAGAACTTCTTTCCTGTGAGAGTGCCAGAGCACTGGAACAGGCTGCCCAGAGAGGTTGTGGAGTCTCCTTCACTGGAGACATTCAAACCCCGCCTGGATGCGTTCCTGTGTGATGGACTCTAGGTGACCCTGCTCTGGCAGGAGGGTTGGACTGGATGATCCTTCGAGGTCCCTTCCAACCCTAGAATTCTGTGATTCTGTGATTCCCTTTTCATGTAGGCAGGAGTTACAAGGGCCATTTTTGTCTCTGGGCTCACTGGAAGACATTTATCCACAACAGCCCCTGGATCCTTCTCAGAGTTACTGTTTCCCAGGATGGTATCACATTTTTAAGGTATCATCTGCATTTTTTGTTCCCAGATGTAGTAACAAGTGGCATAATTATGATAGCTGTTAAAATATTGAAATGAGTTACTGTGTGTAATATTTCTGGGAAATGGTAGAAAGGATGATGTTTATTGAAACTTTATAAACATGGAAAACGTTTTCTCAACACAGTTTCCCATTTATGTTTGCACAGATGTTTGTAATGTCATCATGAAGCCTCTTCCAAGAAAGATAAATTAAATCAAAAGGTTCGTATAAGGCAAATAGCTAAAATGCTCTGCTGGTGCCTCTACACACCATCTCTTACCTCTTTTTGTTCCATTTTTCTAATTATAAAAGATAGCCACTGCCATTGAAAAATACCAAAAAAAACCAAACAAAAATTTTTATGAATGAGAAAAGTCTCTGGCACAAATCTGACCAGCTCTGAAACTGAAGAAATATGCTTTAATTTGAGAGACAAAAGATAGCATTACAGAAGAAATTGTCATAATCAAAGTTGAAAAAAATTTTCTATTGTCTGCTGTGCCTCTCTGTGGGAATTTTCCCAGCACAGACAGCTGTAAAGGAGGAGGGGTATTGTGCGTTTCTGTATGCTCATTCTCTCTCTTTCTCTGTCAATAAATGTCTGCAATCATATTCTTGAGCTCCAGTGTGATTTCAAGGTTCATCTCTTCCATGCAGCTCAAACACTAATTATCCCAGCTGTAATTAGTAAGATAATTAAATACTGGCTCACTCATCACTCTACCTTGTGTCGGGTCATGATTCTCCCAGAAGACCTTGAGCAGTTTCTCAAAGCTGATGTTTTCTGGCTGATATACTACTCGTACAGCCTCTGTGTGGCCAGTTTTCCCTTAAAAGACAAAATAAAACCAGATGTTATTAGTGAGAATTAGCTAGTGCATATCTAGCTTTTTATATTGAGATCCAAAGCACGATCCTTTATTTCCTTCTTCTCCTTTCTTGAAGGTGTTTTGATTTATTATCATTTATAATTGAGCCTTTTTATACAATATTTTATATACATGACAACTTTAAGATGTCTGCTAGTTTGGACAAGGCCATCGTAAAACAAACAAACCAGAGAGGCAATAAGGTAAGACAAATGAATAGTTCTTAAATATTTGTAACAAACAACTAGTAAAATATTTTTAAATATTCTAAATACAACATTAAAATATGAAAACTTCTATGTCTAAGTTGTCTCGACAGTATAAAACGGGGCTTTGTTTCCATGAGGTGAGTAATGGATAAAACAATTGATTATAAAACCAATTTTCAAAGGCATATTTACACAAGACCACACAAATAATTTCAGCCTATTTCACATCATCCAAACCACTGATGCCAATGGACTTCAAAAGAGTCAGCGAGACCCTGACTGAACTTTACCACAGCAGATGAAGTTCGAGGAAGATCAGCAGGTGTTAAGGCACATTAAGACATATTATTCCTATTTTTCAGTTACATTATGGGCATGATTTTTCATTCCTTATGTGTCTAATTACTCATAATACTAACGAAAGATCCTGCTTCACAAAATGTGAAGGATCTGGGCACATAATTCACTTCGATTTGAACTAATAGATTGATGACTGCTCAGACATCTCAGGGTGAAAGTCCATTGCACTGAGTGCTACACAAACATTGTAGATTTTATATTATATAAGTATTATATATTTTAAAGTTTAGAAATGTAGGCATATTTGTTGTCATAATATATGCATGAATGGCAAAAAAAACCCCTTATCTTTCAGTTAAATCATAATAAGTAAATACTAAACAAGAGTAAACTGAATGGTCAGATCTGAGATGTAATAAGCTCCTTGATCACACTAGGCTAGGTTTTGATTTCAGTATACTGAAATATATTTCACATATATTTCAGCCTAAACTTCAGATTTACTCAACTGATTTCAAGAGAATTGTTGAATTACATGCAGTACAACAACCCACTGAACCTGGCCCAGTGATGAGTTCTGAATTAGCTGTCACCAAACAAGAAAAATCAGAGTCTGTGAATAACAGAGGAACACCAATTCAGCAACAAGAGAAATTTTAATTAAAAAAACCAAACAAACAACAAAAAAACAGTAGAAGGAAATAAAATGGATGTTGGGATATATTAAAGAGACATAACAGGGAAAAGTATGATAGCATTGTATCAGTTAATGGGGCACCTGAAATGAAGAAAACCTAAATGAGGCACAGAGGGGTGGGCTAGCTGTTAAAGGGATTTAAAAGACTGGGATTAAATTTAGTCTAGAATGCAGAGAAGTAAAAGGGGACACATCTGGGATATCTGTAATGAAAATCTTGCTAAAATCAAATTGGTTCCTATCTAGTGTGCTTCACAATACAACAAAGATACACTCACCGAGATTAAAAGGCAAAAATGTACAAGTTTGATGTAACCTGTAGCTAAAGCTATGCCATGCTGTCCACCAGGATACTGTCCAGGCAAACGATGGCCCAATTCCTCTTTCACATGCTCTACACCTATTGAAGTCCATGGAAGCAACTCATTATCTGAAGGCAAATTCTGATGGTAGGTTAACAGAAAGGGATCATACATTTAGTAGAATAAAAATATAAGTCACAGATAATTGGCTTAATAATAAAGTGAAATGGTCTTCCTGTCTTATGGCATGAACTGATGGCCAGCTTAGAACAGGTTTCATGGTTTAATATGGATTAACAGTGAAAATACTGGGGTTTGCCTTACCTGAAACCCGGGTATGGAATTTCGTTGCTGCTCAGGATAAAGAAGGAGAATAGATGGACAGTGGTCTGTCCAGCTCTCACAAAACTACATCATATAACTAAAAAGAGATGGAGCAGTGGCTCCTGACTTTAATTCTTTTTTTTTCTTTTTCTTTTTCTTTTTTTTAAGCCAATGTGAAACTTATGAAGGGTTCCTATCACTCTGGAGCAAATTGCTTGTCTAAGATGACTAGCTTTAGATCACAAGAGAGTTCCTTAAAGAACTTCAAAACAACAGAGGCATTACGTTTTCTCCCAACTGAAGCAGCAATTACATCTTGTCAACACTGCCTGCTCTGACTAATCCAGAAGTTCAAAGAACCAGCTTTCTTATTTCCCTCTAAGTAAGGACATAATGGTGCTACTCTGAGAACTATAGCCTGACCTCCAGAAGAAAATCCTCAGATGTGTGACTAACAGACTGATAGAACCTAGATCATATTTAAAATCAATATTCATCCTCAAGGCAAAGCAAGGAGGTAATGTTGCTGGTCCTATCAGATTCACCTCTAATTTTTCTCAAAGCTTTTCCAAAACCTAGATTTTCTTTCAGGATACAGTGTGGCTATTTCTATTCAGAGCAATCCTAGTTATCTGTGGTGAGCACTCCTACATCTCAACAATTTTAGTGGAAACTAAACCAATCAACTGGGTACACAAGAGCAAAGAGATAGGTAAAAGACTCTGTGTAGGACAGATTAATCACAAGATTTCCTAGAAGAAGCACGGAGAGAAAAAGGTATCAGGAGACAGGAAAAGAACAAGAGCAATCTCTCCACAGGTGCAATATGCTCACAACAAGGAATCTAAAGATGCCATGAAGTAGCACATGGAACCTATCAGCTCATCAGTGTCCAACATGACTCAGCTGCAGTCAAAGTGGCAAAAGGAAACTTAAATGGAGTTCTCCCTGTTGATCTTATTTCACTTTTTGCATTAGGCTTATGTTCGACTATGAGAACAGAATAATCCCATTTCAGTTTGAGTTTCATACCTTTGGCACACTCCAGCACCAAAAGAACAGAGCAGGCACCAAACCAGCTAACCACTCCTCTCTATTGTAAAAAAAAATAAATCACTGAAATATTTCTAATCAAATCTTTTTTTGTAAGACTTCTTAAAACGGAGAGGCAGTAATCAAAGGGAAACAATAAAACCACTTGTTCTCAAAAAACCTCCATGACTTTTAATGAGAAATTTAACAGGCTGACACTGAACAGCTGAAAGGATTTCAAATGATCAGTGATAGATGCTATTCTTTCCTTGACATTCAGCTCTTCACCTTAGTGCCTCCTTCAGAATTTCTCATGAAAAGTCCATTTATACTAAGTCAGAGCCGTGGTATCCTCAGTTCACCTATTGCTTTTAATTAGCTGATCTTTATTATACCACAGCAGAAGCATGCTTCACTTCAAGTTCCAAAAGTTTTAACAAGCATGAACACTTCTAGAAGCCTTCCCCCAAAAAAAAAGCTCAAAGTTTGAAACATGTTTTTTAAATAATTTATTAAATCACTAAATATAATTTCCTTTGCTGTTGACTGTGCAAATAGGAATCCTTTATTTATAGGTACCATTATTGGATTTCCAGTTATGCTGCTCAGTTCTCCTTCAGCTTTAGAAGGAGCTTAGCCATTGAAGAACCTCGCTGCAGATGATAAGACTTTATTACACCGTGGCAGAGAGGGCTGTGTGCCAACAGCAGATTGTCTGTTTATCCTGTATCCATTTCCCACTTAGAAAACAGAGCTGCTCTCAGAGGATTAGCTACAGCGAGCTCTTTCAGTGGGGATTCAAACTCTGGCAAAAATGTTCCTGTAAAGAGCAATAGAAAAAGACATCTGAGTGACACCTCGGTGCTCCTTTTCAATTTTTTTTCTTCCTAATAGTGCTTAGATTTTCACCTTCTTAATCATCTCCCAGGTGAGTGCCCAAGCCGAGGGATTATATAAGCGAACTCATTCTTTTTAACTCCCTGGATCCAGTAAGCGTTTAATTATTTCTGGCAAAGTGGAACAACTTCAAAGGGCTGGCTCGAGAGCAGCTCACCTGTGAATAACTCACCACCCGGCAGCTACGGCACTGCTACATGACACGTGGGCTTCATCTCTAGCTAGTCCAGCCCTGGGTGAATTCAATTATAAAATCCAAGCAACGCCAAAACCATTCCCTCCTGCCCCACTTCTTCAATGCAGAAGGACAGGTCTCTCTTTACCCACTGAAATAAAGGGTCTAAATCCAGGAAATAAATTAAATATAATTTAAAGAAATAGGTGGCAGATCTTCAGCTGATGCACATGTTGACTTTGGAGCTAAAACAATTTGTGCCAGCTAAAGCCTAGAATCATAGCATAGAATCATAGAATCATTCTGGTTGGAAGGGACCTCCAGGGTCATCAAGTCCAACCTTGATCCCACCATATTCCTAACCATCAGACCATCAGACCATGGCATCAAGTGCCTCATCAACCCGTTTTTTGAACACCCCCAGGGACTGTGACTCCACCACCT
Source organism: Aegotheles bennettii (assembly GCA_013398125.1). Lineage (NCBI taxonomy): Eukaryota > Metazoa > Chordata > Aves > Caprimulgiformes > Aegothelidae > Aegotheles > Aegotheles bennettii. Next base: position 183,297 of record VZRW01013133.1, read on the forward strand.
CCCTGGGCAGCCCATTCCAGTGCCCAATCACCCTCCCAGTAAAGAACTTCTTCCCAATATCCAACCTAAACTTCCCCTGATGGAACTTGAGGCCATTTCCTCTCGTCCTGTCATCAGCAATTGGGGAGAAGAGACCAACACCAGCCTCACTACAACCTCCCTTTAGGTAGTTGTAGACTAGGCCCTAGTGAATATTTAAAGTATTACATTAAAAAGTAGCAGGGCTTTTGGGCATCTGTTTCTCCAATTTTTATTTTCTCCAATTTTTTCTCCAATTTTTATTATGTTGTAGTTATTGCTAATAAAATTTCCAGCTTCTTCCTAAAATAGTAATGTGCTAAATAAACAAACAAAAGGGGCAATGCTGAGAACCCACACTTCGGGCATCTATTTAACTTTCACTTTTTTAACTTCAAAGCAATGAGGATGAAAAGGATGGAAATAATCACAGCTTGATAGATTCTTAAGAAGGGTCCGTTATGAGAATTTTGACTTCCTAACACCGATGAGAGAATTTCACTGGTCTGTATTTTGTACTTAGGAAAGTTACAGCTCTTGACTCAGAGAACCCAACAGACAAAAAATCCACCCAAAGTCAAGGTGACTTCATCGAGTGGTTAATACCTCTCACTTTGGAAACAAGCAGAGAAGAAAAACAAAGACAACAGACATTTTATTTATTACCTGAGTTTATTTATTGAAATATATTTCTGTACAGTCATAGACCACTAGGAAGTCATCCCTTATCTTTTTATTCTGAATATTTCAACTGACTTCATCTTCCTAATTAATGACACTGCAGGGCACAATTTATTTGTTTTTTTTACTTTTTGAGAATATAACAATGTATTAGCTCAGACCTTCAGGCGCTCTCTGGTCATGGCCATAAGCAGGTGTCCAGGGAAGGGTTGAAAAAGCATTTGTGATTTATCTACCCACTGTTTGGAAGAGACTATAAAATATATCAGGTGTACAATGGTACTAACATGTGGCTAATATGTTTTTACATTCTTTATTTTTCCAATAACTTCAATGACTTTGTTAGCATTGAACTAAAAGACAATGTTTGGTTTATTATCCACTGTGAATTTCTCCTTGACAAAATACAATGCTTTACTTTTACTTTCTCAGTGCGATCCATGCTCTCTTATACAGTTGTATTAAAATAGGTCTATCTTATACAGCAAGAGACCAATTTATCACTACAGTCCTGCCAATCCTGCCATTGTTAATCAAAATAAAATTTGCTGTAAATTCTAGAAACTTCTGCCCGGACCACAGGAAATGTCTCTTCTAGCACCTACAGAAAGCAGCACATACAGCAGCTACAACGTGGTGCACACTTCTAAAGAGAGAATTTTCTGAAATTTTATTTATTTGTTTTAGTAGAGGACAGATTAATTATACAGGAAATTAAAATTTAAAAAGATCAAGATACGAAAAATTGGTGTTAGAACAATGAACTGCTAAAAAATGCACTGCTGGTGCCTGTTAGAGTCACTGTTTTTTACCTTATCACATCAAAATTAAGAGAGTAAAGGTGACAGTGAAAAATGGGGTACAAAATGATGATATTGACAATTTTTTCGCAGAAATTGTCATATTTTTCGGTAAAACTAGCTGAATGAATCTGAAACAAAGGAGATTGTAGGTTTGATCAAAGACATTGCTTTTTTCTAAAATGTGCAAAACAAAACGACTAAATGAACTTGTTTCTAATTTGCAAGTATTTAAATTTGTATAGTATAGCTATTAAAAGTTCTTACTTTCGTTTGCTAAAACCCTGTGTATTGTTTGGCAGCAAATTGGTTTGGATAATCAGATACTAAACAATATCTGAAAGCAAGATCACTACTTAATTTGGTTTTTAAATAGCCAGGCATTGAAGAACCTATATAAGGAAAAAACAAAACACCAAATCATTATATAGCTTATAGTACTAAAGGAGACAGCAAAACTTTACTATCCTGTTGACTGGTTATATCTTCATTAGGCTGAATGTCCACACTGCAAGCCCTTCAGTAGGGATTACTTGGGCTCACTCTGGATTGAGTGCCCCCCACAGCTGGAAAGCATGAAGTGTGCTCCTAGTGAGTATATTCTGCTGTAACCTAATTCAAAAAGGATTTTCAGGTTCAAAAAATACCCCGGTGATTTCTTGCAAGATGTCATTGGAAAGCTTCTTTAGCATTTGTATTGGAAGAAGTGTCTGCATCCTGGGGAAATGGGTTTGGTGGCGCGACGTGATACGGGATATCTCTGCTTTGAGCTGTGCTGCTTTGGTAGCCAGGGTACAGTAGAGATCACTGAACTGGATGAACCACATCATCTTAAGGATTAGTCTGACATTGCTCGTGGACAATACAACAGAGTATCTCCTGCGGCATTCAACTGAAGAAAAAATGCTGAAGATAGGCATATAATTAATGCCAGTCAACATGGTTGCATGGAAGATAGGTCTTGTCAGCCAAACTCGATTTCATTCTCTCATGAAATTACAAGTCTAGTTGTAATAAATGTAGGATGTAATAGCATGGATGTAATAGACTTAGACTTTATTAATGCATTTGACTTATTACTTCATGACAGTCTGATTAAAAAATTACCACTATACAATATCAATAGCGCACATGTTAAATGGATTAAGAATTGTCTAAATGACGGTTCTAAAAAAATTGTCTACAGGGAACAAGCATTGAATGGCAGCATTTTTATCTGTCCTCTGCAGGGATTGGTACAAAGTCTGTTGCTGTTGAAGTCTTTTATCAGTAATTTTAAAGAAATAAAAAGTCTGGACTTCCAGAATCTGTGGATAACTCAGATGAGAAGGCTGATAGGATGGTTTTATAAAGTGACTTGATGTGCTAGGTCCGTTCAACCAAAATGTGTTCAAAAGAGTCATATGTAAAGTCTCCTCTTAGGGGAACAAGTGACACACACCATACATGCCAGTGGGGAACATCTTTGAGGAAAAGTGCAAGGGTGGCAGTGGACAAGCAAGTAAATAAGGAATTTCATTGCAATATTGCTATAAAATGGAAGAGTGACTGAATTGGGATGCCCAAGTAAAAAGAGGTTGGTGTAAAAGGTTGCTTCATGTTCATATGCTCTATCATCTACAGGACCACAACAAATATATGGTCTAATGGTCTAATGGTTAGGAATATGATGGGATAAAGGTTGGACTTGATGACCCTGGAGGTCCCTTCCAACCATAATGATTCTATGATTCTATGATTCTATGAACAGCTCTAGAGAGTTCAATCCTGCTATGAAGTAGATCCTGAAAAATAGTTCCAGTGACAGCCACAAAGAGCATGATATGTTTAGCCTTTCAAAAAGAAAACCTAGAGGTTTTTAATTAAAGGATATAAGCATCTTCCCAGGAAGATAATGACTAAGTGCAAAAGGGGTCTTTGAACAAGCAATGAAAAGGCATATCAAGAGCTAGTGGTAGGACTGGAAATTCAAACAGAAAAGCAGGAACATATTGTAAATGCTGAAGATGGCTATCTGCTGCAAAACAATACATGGCTCAATTACACCACTGGATCAGTTGGTGCTCCCATAAACCTATGTTCTATAAACCAAGGGAAGTGGTTGATTCTTCATCTCTTGATGTTTTCAAATCAAATTAGATTTCCTTCTGGGAGAGACACTTCAGACAAATACCAGTTAAACTTAAAAGGAAAAAGTTATAGGGCTTAATAAAATAGTAACTGGATGAAACATAATGACCTACGATATAAAAGATGTCAAATTAAATAATGCAGTGAGGCTTTACCAGCCTTAAATGCTGTGAATATATGAGTGAATTGCCCCTCTTCTTCCTTTGTTCACTTAGCTTTAACAAAGCCTTTCTATCCCAAACAATGTTATCTGCACAAAGAGCTGGGATTTCGTATTATCTTCTTTTCATCATGGATGATGAGGTAGACCCTAACCTAACTAAGATTTCTATACGAACTTTATATAGATGAGTCAAAATCTTTCAGCGACCGTGTTGGGAACAGAAAGACACGATATGGTCACAGTTACAAAGTTCTCATTTAAAAGCCCAAGTTTAACCCTAAACTTACACATGAGACACATCAATAAATTATTGTTTACTGAGAAATTAGTTATACCTGGCACCAAAGAAATGTAATGCCAAGCTTGTAACATCTAGCCTGTGTGAATCTGAACACTAAATTAGATGAATATAGAATGAAACAAGTGGCCATGCAAGTGAGAAATGCCAGCTTTAGGTTAGGACACATAAATTACAGAGTTAATTAATAAGATGAAGGATTAAATATGGAAGGAGTAATGGGAATCACAGAACCTTAGCATCATAACTAACCGGGATCTTGTATTACTGACAGCATCTTACATTGCTGTGGAGGCAGGAAACTGGGCATAACTGGTTTATACAGTATGCTTTCTATAAAAATGGCATGCTAAAATAACCATTGCTCTTAGAAAAACTTAGGCTTTGTTGTTGGAAACACAAACAGATTTCGCAGACTTTCAACTACTGAAAAATCACAATGTATCTCATGAAAAGCAGTTTGGGGAGTGATAAGAAATGAAAGAAGGTCAAAAATGTGGTCATATGAACAGGCAGTGGTACAATGATTTTGAAAATGTCACTGAATTTGTCACTTTCTTGGCTGGGACTGAAACACTTGATAGCATAAAACAGTACAAATCATTCAAATGTCTTCCCTAAACTAAGATCCAAGTTTTGGAAGAGTACAACAAAATACGGAGTACATCAGTTTTCATTCCAAATATATTTGTTTCCATATCCTCAAAGAAAGCATAAGAAAATCTACTACTTGTTCCAAACCCTTCCTAACAGCACAGTAGCAGCACAATATACAGTTTTGATTTAACTGTACGTTAATACTATATCTTGTGTTTATATAATGTCTATAAGAAGAACTAAAATCCACAATACATTAATTATATTTTCCCCACTCATTTTATGTGGAAGATAATAAAAGAATTTTCTTTGATTTCATCACCCACTACTTTGACATTCCTCAAAGTTGCTGCATTTCACGTGTGTATTTCTCTACCTTGTATTAGATAATAAGCATATCAATAATAAAGAAAAAAAATCAAAACAAAGGAAGAAAGATTCTATTTTTTTATACAAAGTCTTCCTAGGAAAAAGTATGTCCAAAGTACATGGTGAACTTGATACCAATAGAGTAAGATCTCTGTGAGAAACTAAAATTTCTGGGAAGTTTTCTTTATTTATAGTAAAAATTGTAACCCTGACTCTGGAAACATATCATGAATGGAAAGGTACTCCCTTGATTACAATTATTCATATTCCAGGAAAGATTTGGTGGTCCCCAATTTTAGGTATTATTATTATTATTATTATTATTTGATAATTCAGTCTTGAACTGCTCTGTTTAGGTTTCTATTGGGTGCTTTAGACTGAGTGAATTTAGTTTCCTCAGAAGAAAAAAATGTCATTCAGAACTTAAGTCTGTATTCTGCAGTCCCACTCATTCACTTCCACTCAAATTAATTCCTTATCTGACATCCTTGTGCTTGTTCGGTCAGATAAGAAAATACCTATTCAGGAACATAACAAGGCTATGGTAATAAAGCTGTGACAACCTGAAATACCATAAAAGACTGCTTTTTATTCATATATATGCCTTTTTAAAAAAGATAAACACATTGATTCATTGATTAGGATTAGGCATACAGTCCAGACTGGAATAACATAAAAAAGGAGGATGGGAATAGGAGAGAACCAGGGACAGAATGAGATCTTGGGGCATCTGACTTAAACTCACTGCCCTTTGCTTAGGGGATAAGACCTGTACTGAACTGCAACTCAAACTTTGGCCACTAAGTAAAGCACAGGATTCATTACCCCACCACATGACGTTCTACACAGCTTTAGCCTGCTCCTGTTGTGATCAGTCTCTCCTGTTACATAGTTCTGAATTTCATAGAATCATAGAATCGCAGAATCATTCTGGTTGGAAGGGACCTCCAGGGTCATCAAGTCCAACCTTTATCCCACCATATTCCTAACCATTGGACCATTAGACCATGGCCTCAAGTGCCTCATCAACCCCTTTTTTGTTGAACACCCCCAGGGACGGTGACTCCACCACCTCCCTGGGCAGCCCATTCCAGTGCCCAACCACCCTCCCAGTAAAGAACTTCTTCCTAATCTCCAACCTAAACTTCCCCTGATGGAACTTGAGGCCATTTCCTCTCATCCTGTCATTGGCAATTTGGGAGAAGAGACCAACACCAGCCTCACTACAACCTCCCTTTAGGTAGTTGTAGAGGGCAATAAGGTCTCCTCTCAGTCTCCTCTTCTCCAGGCTAAATTACCCCAGTTCCCTCAGCTGGTCTCCATAAGGCTTGTTTGCCAGACCTCTCACCAGCCTCATTGCCCTTCTCTGGGCAATTTAGTAGCTCGGAAGACTTTTTCATTGCAAAGCTTCTTTGAAAAATTAAATTAATGAAATTATGTTGATGTTTTTTACCATAACAGATAAACGCAGTGAATAAAGATCTGCTTGGGAAATCGATCTTGTTATCCATGGGCATGAAAAACTTTGAGGATAGAAGATGAATACCACGTCACAGCTGTACCATGCCTTTGTCCATAACACTCCAAAGGACTTTCTAAATTTGGATTCCATTATCCCCATTTTGCATAGCATAACCCACCATTACATTGTGCTCTTCATAATTAATTTTCCATATGTGCAACATAATTTCTCTAAATACGACAAGCCCTTGGCTGCAGCACTTCTATTCTTTATAAAAATGCTACCTCAGTTACTGCCTTGGGGGATGTGAAGTCAGAAAATGGCTTTAGGACTTCTGTCGTGTCCTTCTCTTGCCAAAGACAACAGAGTCATAATACAAACAGCTTCCAAAGTCAAGTACCTGAGGACAAGAAGATGACTGCAAAATGAGAGAAGATAGTTGAAGCACTGAAATTTTCCTTAAAGAGCAGTGAATAAACCAAATGCTAATACAATCCTGAAAAAGCCCTGAGAGATAAACAAAGGACAAGTCTTTGAAGAGCAGGAACCTTCTGCCTGCTGCATCTGCCAGGAATAGAGGCAGCTGATTGCAGAGAGCAATGACTCAAGAGCAATTTTCCAGAACCCATCCTAGTAGCACCGACTGTTTAAGTGGGTGCAAGAACCTAAAAATGCACTAAATCACATGATCACCAATGATTAGGAAGCTGAGATCATTATGTTTAGATTGCATTTCACATTGCCTGAATATTTATGCTTCTTGTAGCTCAAGGAGTGTCTCAATATTGCTGTCTCATATAAAGCTTTACTTGTTTGCTTCAACTGTGACTTGGTTCTGAGAAGGCAAATGGAAGCCAAGAATTCCATCTCGGTTGGGAAGGGAGTAATGTTCCAGGACAACTGAAAGTGGGCTCAGGAGTAAGGAGCTACAGAGACCCAAGTCTCCAGGAAAGAGTCTTAAGGGGAGATTTGTTCACAAAAATGGCTGTAAGATCCCAAACTGAAGCAGTATTGTGGCTCTGCTCTGGTACAGAAAAAGCACAGATGGAAAAGTGAAGAATATAAATGAAAGGCCTGGACTCAGTACTGAAATCTAACTTCAACTTATATAGAAAATATTTTTTTTTAATGTCAATTTAGCAGAAAATATGATTGATTCTTCGCCTAAAAGTTTACAGCTTTTAGCAGCAAAGCCTCTGTACTACAGTTATGCAAGACACAGAATTTCCTTCAATAAATGGACATAATGGAAGGCAAAGTATAATAGAAATGTGAAGAATATTGAAAACAACTTTTAAAAGGGATAAATGGAGATAAATATCTACTTATAGCAAGCTCAGTGTAAGGAGTTAGAAATATATCTGGGATATAAAAAAGAAAAAAAGGGGGTAAAATATTCCAATGTCTATTCTTTTCCACTAGAATAACAAAAAATGTGGTTTTATCCTTTTCTCTCTAGAGTGATTTCAGTAACAGGTTGCTACTCTGAGGAGAATGCTGAATGCAAGGTTTGATTTCTGAAATATGCCAGTTCTCACTTTGTCAACCTGAACACCAACACAGTGCTTGGGAGAAAAATGCACATACCTGAGAATTGTAGGCTAGAACATGAAAAAAAGGGATAGATTGCTGTATTTCTATTCTGAAAGCTTCTCTTTCATACCTAACTTTTATTAAACTAATCTTACAGCTATGTGATATACATAAATATGATTGGGATCATGATTTCCCTCATGATTTCCCCAAAACAAATATGCAAAGAGCAGTACAGGCAACTTGGGTTCACCAGAGACATCTCGCAGCCATCAAACTGAAAAGAGCCAGCAACAGAGCAGGGAACTTCATGATGACAGACAGACATTCAGAGGACTTCCAGCAAAAAGGGTGCTAGGATGAAAATTCAGAAGCAATTTATACTAGACGAACACTTTTAAGTTCAACAAAACTATGCCATGAGCCAGCAAAGTGCCTTGGTGGCCAAGAAGGCCAATGGCATCCTGGGGTGCATTAGAAAGGGGGTGGTCAGTAGGTCAAGAGAGGTTCTCCTCCCCCTCTATTCTGCCTTGGTGAGGCCACATCTGGAGTATTGTGTCCAGTACTGGGCCCCACAGTTCAAGAGGACATGGAACTGCTTGAGAGAGTCCAGTGCAGAGCCACAAAGATGATGAAGGGAGTGGAACATCTCCCTTGTGAGGAGAGGCTGAGGGAGCTGGGGCTCTTTAGCTTGGAGAAAAGGAGACTGAGGGGTGACCTCATGAATGGTGATCAATATGGAAAGGGTGAGGATCAGGAGGATGGAGCCAGGCTCTTCTCAGGGATGGCCAGGGATGGGACAAGGGGGAACGGGTGCAAGGTGGAACACAGGAGGTTCCGGGTGGACATAAGGAAGAACTTTGTCACTGTGAGAGTGACAGAGCCCTGGGCCAGGCTGCCCAGAGAGGCTGTGGAGTCTCCTTCTCTGGAGACATTCAAACCCCGCCTGGGTGCATCCCTGACTGCTCTGGGTGGTCCTGCTCTGGCAGGGGGGTTGGACTGGGGGATCTTTCGAGGTCCCTTCCAACCCCTGACATTCTGTGACTGTATGAAAACTAATAAAAGAATATTACAAAGTTCTAAATACCCCCAAGAAACCTGTTTTCTGCGAAAGTCTTTAACAGAAACAAACTGTGTAAGTGGATAAGAGCTTAAAAAGATAAAATGTTTACAATTTACCAATCTAGAACACAGCTGCTGGGGAGAAGTAAGAAGACATTGTGTGCAGTGGGATGAAAGACCAATGACTGGGCACAGAGCACCTTTCAAAATGAAAGTGAACTGCAGACATGACAGAGGAACTGCAGAGAAGTACTTAAGGATCAGGAAAATAATCTCCAAGTCAAAAGCAATAAAATTATATTTAGTTATTTCATTTAGAGTGCCCTGGCAAAACTGTATCTAGCCTTCAAGAGCATTTCAAATCCTACTATTTATTTTAAATATAAACTATAAACTACTGCTATTGCCTCTCTTAGAGTGATACTCCTGAAAGATTATTGAGGGACAGGGCTAAAAATTTGCCCAGTATAAGTATTAAAGATTGCAGTAAGGCCAGAGAGAGGTAAATCAGAAATGAACAGTCTTTGGTGGGTGGTGTAAGCATCTGTGAAGATCAAGAAAGGGGAGTTCAAACCAGAAAAGCTGAAAAAGTTGGTTGGCTGGTTGATAAAAAAGAGATTTAAAAAACTTAAAATTGTGATAACCAAATGAGTTGGAACACGAAAGATTGAACTGGCAGAGAAGTCTCTCATGAGACCCTCCCTGCAGTGCTGGGGCCAGTTCTGGGGTCCCTAAAATCAGAAGGACACGGAGGCCACGGAGATGCTCCGAGAGTTGGAGAACCTCTGCTCTGGGGACAGGCTGAGAGAGTTGGGGGTGTTCAGCCTGGAGAAGAGAAGGCACCGGGGAGACCTTGGAGCATCTTCCAGTGCCTGAAGGGTCTCCAGGAAAGCTGGAGAGGGACTGGTGCCAAGGGCAGGGAGTGATGGGACGAGGGGGAACGGGTTCCAAGTGCCAGAGGGGAGATGGAGATGGGATGGGAGGGAGAAATTGTTTGGTGTGAGGGTGGCGAGAGCCTGGCCCAGGGTGCCCAGAGAAGCTGTGGCTGCCCCTCCCTGGCAGTGTTGAAGGCCAGGTTGGATGGGGCTTGGAGCACCCTGGTGTGGTGGGAGGTGTCCCTGCCCATGGCAGGGGATCAGGACTGGATGATCTTTAAGGTCCCTTAACCAGTGACATTGCCAAAGGGTTTCCTTGCAATCACAGCTCCTCCTGGAGACCCTACTGAGTGTACAAGAGAGCAATGGGTTGTCTTTCTGCTAGAAAATGACATCTTTTCCTGCCTCATTTCATTATTAGAATATCTGGACACTGCATTGCAAATTGTAGCTGTGATCTCACTGAGCAAGGTGCTGTACAAACACAGAGTAAGAGTCAGCCCCATCACCCGCTAAAACCACTGGAAAGAATGAATAGTTCCTTGATTGCCAGTTTATTTTTCCCTAAAACCACTGGAAAGAATTAATAGTTCCTTGATTGCCAGTTTATTTTTCCCTACCATCCTCATGAAGGTCCCTGCAATGAGAAGTGGCGACTTGTTCTATGGCCAACATCATCTGAGGCTACCTGAACATTTCAGAATATCTCATTTCTGATGATGGTAAGTGGAATTCTTCATTCCTAGAATCTCACCTTGAGCATAAAACCCCACTTAGTGATGATGAGCATCTTCTTAAGGACACCATGAAAAATAGATCGTGTCATAGGTTTCCCAAAGACCATTAACCACTGGGAACAGATCAAGCACCAGCTCATACATTTCTACAGCTGCATGACCCATATTTGAGATCAGGTTTAAAAAATAAAGGCAAGTAGATCAATCATTATCCTTTAATAAATCTTTACAGAGATCTCACTTTTTTTTTATGGCAAACCTTTTAGACGTTATTAATTCTCACCCCAGTTTTAATGAATGGCTGTGCCAGTGCTTAACCTCAAGAAGTCATGTAAAATGAATTATTACCGATTAATTACGCTGTAATAGGCAAATAAGAGCAACCTTTATTTCAGCTACTGATGAAATTAGGTAAAATTGACTGCAATAAACAGTTTACTGTTTTTATTGCTACTTACACATAATAAAAAATATTTTTGGTTTTTTTTGCTAAAATGGAAATGTTATACTTCACATTAGACCAGTGAAAGCATTTACCTCCTGCTTACACCTAATGAACATTCATTGTATTTGACTATCCATTATTTCTATTCAACCAGTCACAAATCAAGAGTTTTAAATTACAGGTCACTTGTATCCTTTCTAAAATTCCCATTTCAATGGAAGCATTTAAGAAAAGCAAAGAAAGGATTTTAATTCAAGTGAAGCAAATATTCCTTGACACTAATTCATCCCAAAAATGCCCCATTCAGATGCCCAAAAGTACTTAGAAGACAACGAGAAAAAAAAAAAGCAATTGTTAATCTATTAAAAACAAGCAAAACTCAAGGAAGTAATATATTCACATAATGTGAGTCACTGTGCTCTCATTTATGTTTATTGTACAGTACCTACCACTGTGAGATCTATTTGAATTTAATAACATCAACTCTGGCAAAATGAGGGGCACAAATTTCTTTCTCACAAATACCACTCCTTGGAGATATTTTTTTCTCATCTTAAGAGAAGCTCCAGTCTTGCTAAGAGAAAGAGGAACAGGAAGATCCTGTGGTTAAAAGGGTTTCCATAGTGAAAGAAAGGATGAGAGGACATGGCTTTAAAATGCAGCAGGGGAGATTCAGGTTGGACATGAGGGACAATTCCTTCCCTGGGAGGGAGATTGGGGGTGGGAATGGGTTGCCCAGGGAGGGGGTGGAGTCCCCGTCCCTGGAGGTGTTCAAGAGGTGTCTGGATGTGACGCTGGGTGCTGTGAGTGAGTGGGGATGGAGGTGGGGGTTGGGCTGGATGATCTTGCAGGTCTCTTCCAACCTCAATGATTCTATGATTCTATGAATTTTAATTTGTAATAAAATGCAGTTTCTTAACAGTGAGAGATAAATGCTTGACACTATCTATCTTAAGATATTTTTAATCCAAGGTTCTGTGCTGAATTCTATGGTATGCAGATGCAGGAGGCCAGCAGGGATGGTGGTGGTGATCATCTACAGCACCAGAACCCACGAATCTATGGCTCTGTCCATCACTCCTCTCCTTTACAAGCTTCACTGAGAACATCACTTCTGTAACACCTCGCATCTCTAATGGTTTCCAGCTCTCATTACAACAATAGCTACAGTCAACTCTTACACTTTGGAATACAACCACATTACTCAGAAAGTAGTATCACTCCTGTCTCTCTATATAACTAGCCAGAGGTATTTTCTGTCTGTCTTCAATTTATGCCTTCTAGTGAAGCACAGATTCCCCTACAGTGAGGACACGACGGCCCAGTACTCTGTGTCTCGTTGATGTGGTACACGTTGCAGATGAAGGAACATGAGGAGACAGTTCTCCATGACAGATGGACAATTAATGTGTTTTGCTCTTTCATCTTCATCTCTCACTTTATCTGCTGGAAAGTTAATAGTTTTTCCCTGTGATCATCAAAGAATACTTAGTGAATTCTTCTGCTACTAGCAAGGCCTTGTATGTTGATGCACTTTTCCATTGTCTGCTTCTTGTCTATGGCACATAGTACTACAGCTATCTGAGCTTTAATGTGCAAATACAGGTGAACTGTAGAAGTGCATCATAGCCTGAAGGTTTGATTATTTGGTGGCCCCTTTTATCATTAACTGTGTGAAACTGTAACTACATGTAAGATGATGATCACAGAATCACAGAATCCTAGGGGGTTGGAAGGGACCTCAAAAGATCATCCAGTCCAACCCCCCTGCCAGAGCAGGGTCACCTAGAGTCCATCACACAGGAACGCATCCAGGAGGGGTTTGAATGTCTCCAGCGAAGGAGACTCCACAACCTCTCTGGGCAGCCTGGTCCAGTGCTCTGGCACTCTCACAGGAAAGAAGTTCTTCCTGAGATTCACATGGAACCTCCTGTGCTCCAGTTTGCATCCATTGCCCCTTGTCCTATCATTGGTCAGCACTGTAAAAAGCTTGGCTCCATCGTCCTGACCCTCACCCTTTCCATATTTGTAACCATGGATGAGGTCACCCCTCAGTCTCCTCTTCTCCAAGCTAAAGAGACCCAGCTCCCTCAGCCTTTCCTCACAAGGCAGATGTTCCACTCCCTTCATCATCTTTGTGGCTCTGCGCTGGACTCTCTCAAGCAGTTCCATGTCCTTCTTGAACTGTGGGGCCCAGAACTGGACACAATACTCCAGATGTGGCCTCACCAAGGCAGAATAGAGGGGGAGGAGAACCTCTCTTGACCTACTGACCACCCCCTTTCTAATGCACCCCAGGATGCCATTGGCCTTCTTGGCCACAAGGGCACATTGCTGGCTCATGGTAATCCTCCTGTCCACCAGGATATTTTGGTTTTTTCTGCATGAAGAAAGCCAGGTTCTTGGCCAGTTCAAGGATGCTGAGGAACTAAGCAGGTCCACAGAATGCTACCAAAATGGCAAGAGGCCTACATACACGACCCATGGGAAGCTCAGTCTGCCAAAGAGTATGTTAAAAGGAAAGCTAATTCCAACCTAAAATATTTGATGGAAAGTTACAGCAATGATGTAAACAAAGCCTTCCTTCTTCAGCAGTGATAGACAGTATAGCAAGTGGCAATGGCCATAAGCTGCAACCTGGAAGGTTCAACTTGGATGTTATGAGAACCTTTGTCACCAGGAGGATAGTGCTGGAGTGGAGTACACCACCCTCTGCATTCCTCCAACCTCCATCCTTGGAGCTTTTCCTGACCTAGCTAGACAAAGCCACTGATGATCAGATTGAATGTTGAAGATGGTCCTGCCTCAGATGAGAGTTTGGAGTGAAGAACTCTGCACATCCCTTCCAACCAGCACGTCTATGATTCTAGACAATAATGATGACAATAAAGTAAAGCTAGTTCTCTTCATTCTCCATTTTAAATTTATAGACTTATTCTGGATGAGACAGCACAGTTTGAACATACAAAGAAATGGTCTAATGGTCTAATGATCTAATGGTTAGGAATATGATGGGATAAAGGTTGGACTTCATGACCCTGGAGGTCCCTTCCAACCATAATGATTCTATGATTCTATGAAAGAAACCCTGGCATCTTGGTTACCATTAGCAGAATTTATGGCTATGCCTACACCAGCAAATTAAAAGGTACCAGAGAACCTTCCCAGATACTGGGATTAGATCTCTTCAACTGTAAATTGTTAGAATGGTCATCTCCAGAGCACTGGGTCATACTGTACATGTCTCTCTCTCTTCTCCCTGCATGTGTGTGCATGTAAACATTTGCACATATATAATTACTGAGTTGGGAAATGAGTAAGGACCACCTGAACCCTCCCCAAAAATGGGAGTTTGAGTGTGTGAGTGATGGATTCCCTGTAGTACAGGCTGCACATGAGCTAGCACACACTCTTTCATTACCTGTGATGATTACAAGATTAGAAACTTGTGTCACTGGAGGATGCATGGGTATATATATACACTCATATAAAATTAACCTCTGTTACATTTTACCTTTTCCTAAGCCTGACATAAGTCTCGACTCCACTATGCCCTGGACCAGCTGTCATTGTTCACAGGAGAGATTCTCCTTTATAAATGCACTGATCTTGTATATCAAATGCAGATTTAAAGAAGGGATTAAAAAAAAAAATAAAAAATCCAAAACTTTCATTTAGCAAGCATATATTAAAAATTAAAAGATGTTAATAAAGACTGTGTCCATAAGCCGGTCTAAATCTCTAAAATGCCCCACAGTAAAGTCTTATATCAGTTATTATTGAACCATTAAATGCTTTTCTTACAGGCTTATAGCAATCAATTTAACTTTCAGTCATCTTGTACCCATATGTGCTGCTCCTGTTGATGAAATGTCTATTAATAAAGGAATAGATGGCTATGAATTAAAGAAGCTCTACTTAATCACATTAATCCAGAGTATGCTAAAGGCTTCAATTTTCTAAATAATTTTGGGCTTAATGCCTCTGAGATGGGCAGACTGTTCTATTGATGCAGCATCTGGTCCAATTTAAGCTGCATTGTGAAGGAGGAATTGTTAGGCCCTTGCAAAAATAAGGAAGACTGACAGTTTTAGGGATGCAACCAAAACTGCTACAGCTGAGACAAAAGATACTGCAAGATATTGAAAAAGACCTACAACAATTAAAAGGCAGCCCACTGCTCTGCAAATGCAACTCTACTGTTCAGTGAATTGTATATGATTAACTTACTCTTACTGATGGGATGAGTACTCCATACACTTAACCATCACTGTATTTTCCAGCCATTGAACATCCAACAGCTGCTGCTGTGAAATATGTTCACTTACCCATTACATTGGGTTACCAATTAGAGAGGAATTATTTGAAAGGGAATGGCACAACCACTAACACTATCCTTGCATAAGCAGTAATTTCTGGCTTCAGGGTTGTTGTTTTTTTCCCTGAGGGTTGTTTTTTTATTATTATTATTATTTTGGTTGTGTCGAGGTAGTAGTTTTACAATGAAATAAGATTTACCTTGGCTTGTAGCACTGGTAGACTGCTGCATTCAATTAAGGAGATACAGAAAGAAATGTTTTAAATGCTTTTGGGGAAATAAGAACCTTCACAGGAGAAATAGGTTTTTTTAGAACCTTTCTGCAGGAAAAATGTTTTTTAAAACCCAGTCTTCATAGAAGTTCTTTAGTGAAGGAGATAGTATGTTATAGTCCATCCACTGGAAAAAAACCCATTTTGCTATAACCTTTTTGTTACAGTTAGTATCTAAAAATCACAAAACTTTAAGGGCAGGTCTTTTTAGCAGCAATTCCATTATAAATGAAAACAGCAACTCCAATTAATTTAGTGCAGAATATATGTAAGTACTGAATGAAGCATTCTGCAAAGCTGTAAAAATCTGTCTGAAAGCTTATTGCAATCAAAAGTAATGTGTTCATGAAATATACAGAGCAGGTTTGGGGTGCAGACATTGCATGTGGTATGTATTATCACATATTGTAAAATCTGGACAATTATAAAGTGTCTAAAGACAATTTTATATGATACACTACAGTATCCACTTTGACGTCCTACAGGACTGGAAGGAATCCGAACTTTAAAAAAGGGAGATTAAAAATTATATTTAACATAAAATGTCCAGATACATAGTTCCTGGATATATAAATACCTGAATATATCAGTCGAAGTTCTCTATGACTACAGGAGATCAAGGAAAACTTTCAATTTGTCCTTGTTATTTATGCTTTTCTCCTACATTGACTACCAGAAAAATCCACATAGCCATACATTTCAAAGTGCTTTATAAGCTAAGATAAAGTATCCACTTTTTTACAAACAAGGACAATAGGCAGGAAAAGCTGAAGGTCATCCAGGTCAGCCTTGGAGCCAGGAATAGAAGGAAATCACCTGAGTCGCAAGGTAACAGCCTGATGAGGTGCTCCTCCTTTCTTCTGCAAGACGTTCTGCTCCAAAGAGCTGCCAGGCAAAGTCCAGCATAAAAACCACTGCTGAGGAGTATGAAAGGCAAGAGCAACAAAACCCTAGACAGTGGTGCTGCATGAGAGAACCTTCTGCTACCCATTTTCAGCACGAGTATAATTAAATGGGAAGATCTTCCCCTACTGCATTCATGGAGAAGTTTCATTTCTAGGAGGGGTTTCAAAAGAGGGGAGGGAGGTTGCATGGCTGGTGTGGCAACTAAAGTGCTGGTTTAGGGATTCTTGAGGTGACAAAAGAGGGAATTATTTTGTCATAACTTTCTGACAAAAGTTACCTGAAAAAGTTTTATCTGATCTTTATCATAGAATCATAGAATCATTCTGGTTGGAAGGGACCTCCAGGGTCATCAAGTCCAACCTTTATCCCATCATATTCCTGACCATTAGACCATTACACCATGGCCTCAAGTGCCTCAGCAACCCGTTTTTTGAACACCCCCAGGCACGGTGACTCCACCACCTCCCTGGGCAGCCCATGCCAGTGCCCAACCACCCTCCCAGGAAAGAACTTCTTCCTAATCTCCAACCTAAACTTCCCCTGATGGAACTTGAGGCCATTTCCTCTCGTCCTGTCATCAGCAACTGGGGAGAAGAGACCAACACCAGCCTCACTACAACCTCCTTTTAGGTAGCTGTAGAGGGCAATAAGGTCTCCTTTCAGTCTCCTCTCCTCCAGGCTCAATAACCCCAGTTCCCTC
Organism: Aegotheles bennettii; assembly: GCA_013398125.1. Classification (NCBI taxonomy): domain Eukaryota; kingdom Metazoa; phylum Chordata; class Aves; order Caprimulgiformes; family Aegothelidae; genus Aegotheles; species Aegotheles bennettii. Next base: position 200,663 of record VZRW01013133.1, read on the forward strand.
AGCCAGTCTCCATAAGGCTTGTATCAAACATAATGGGAGCAGTAGTTCTAGTAGGCAAGTTGTTCCTCAAACTCTGGGCCATTCTTCAAATTAAGAACTTTTAAACAGACCTAAGCACAAATAAATAACGACTTATCATGCCAAGGTATAAAAACAGTTCATATCTAGGTATAACACTATGGCAACAGCTTTTCTAAGATACTCTTTGACACTGCAGCAGAGCTCCTGTTTAACAATTCAAATGCAGAAAGATGAGAATAAAGAAGGCAAAAAGCAACTAAGTGATACCCCTGCTCATAGCTCAATTGCTTTGATGAATTCTGCCCTTACACATTATATGAATATATCGTGTAGATAAATTCCATTTCATGGTAACAATGAGTCTTCCTGGAGCAAAGTCTATTATCGTGTTGCAAATAAAGGAATTAGAGAAGACTCGGAGGCGGTAAATAGAAGAATATGCAGTAAGACACTTGGCTTTATACTCAGTCGTTCTGCAGAATTTGCCTTCTGTATGTGTTGTGACACTATTTACTTCTACATATTTAGCAGAAGATCAAAACTGCCTATTTCAAGAGCAGTAGCAACAAATGCAGTCTTACTGCAAAATTTTTGCCTTTTAATTCATTATTTTATTTTCCATAGCTGCCTGAAACACTCATCCTTCAAGCAGGCTTTAGAAATAACTCTCTTTATTATGGAAAGCACCTTAAATCTCCTCTGCTATATAAAAGATACTGCTAAACATCAGGGACTTTGGTGGGGTTCAGAAAGTGTGAATCTCTGAGGAAGATGAGGAAGAGTATTTTGCTTGTCCTGGCTCACTAGATCTGAAAGAGTAGGAGCTGATACCAAAATACTGAGCACTTTCGGTATGATAGCCCTCAGTTCAAAACACCTGCTCAGGAACTTTGGTGCCTGGATCCCAGATGACTCTCAAAATAAGTGACACACATCTCTAGACAGCATCCTAACTACCAGGCTAGAAGATACGCTCAGGAAGAATATTTGTTACTAGTCCTCATGAAACAAAGACACTGTGTAGCCACAAATACAAGATAACAGAATCATACAATCATTTTGTTTGGAAGAGATCTTTAAGATCATGAAGTCCAACCGTTAACCCAGTCTAAAACTAATCCATGTCCCTCAGCACCACATCTACATGGCTTTTAAATCCCTACAGGGATGGGGACTTCGCTACTGCCCTGGACAGCCTGTGAAGAATTTTTTTCCTAATATCCAATCTAAACCTCTCCTGGCACAACTTGAGGCCATTTCTTCTTGTCTTATCTCTTGTTATTTGAGAGAAGAGACCTACCCCACCTAGTTTCAACCTCCGTTCAAGTAGTTGTAGAAAGCCAGAAGGTCACCCCTCAGTCTCCTTTTTTCCAGGTTGAACACCCCCAATTCCCTCAGCTGCTCTCTCCTAAGACTTGTTCACCAGCTTCATTGCTCTTCTTTGGATGCTATAAAGAGAGAAGGATGTTCCCAACATAAAGAAGGACATGGAGAAAGTCCAGAGAAGGGCCACAAAGATGCTCCAAGAGTCGGAGCACCTCTGCTATGGGGACAGGCTGAGAGAGTTGGGGGTGTTCAGCCTGGAGAAGAGAAGGCTCCAGGGAGACCTTGGAGCACCTTCCAGTGCCTGAAGGGGCTCCAGGAAAGCTGGAGAGGGACTTTTGGCAAGGGCAGGGAGTGATAGGACCATGGGGAACGGGTTCAAACTGAAAGAGGGGAGATTTAGATAAGATATGAGGAAGAAATCCTTTCCTGTGAAGGTGGTGAGAGCCTGGCCCAGGGTGCCCAGAGAAGCTGTGGCTGTCCCTCCCTGGCAGTGTTCAAGGGGTTGGATGGGGTTTGGAGCAACCTGGTCTGATGGGAGGTGTCCCTGCCCATGGCAGGGGGTTGGAACTGGATGAGCTTTAAGGTTCCTTCCAAACCAAACCATTTTATGATTATATCATTCTCTATTTTTTGATTTAATTTTAGCTTCACTTAAAAAGATTTCTGAATGGATCACAAAGGCAGGCTGGGAGACTGCACTGTGAGTGGAGAACTCATTACACATTACTCCTGTCTTTGAACACCTGCTAAACTGCCATTGAACAGAGAGAAATAAGGCAAGAAATAAAACGAATCCATTTATTAAACCAAAATAAATGAAGCGGTGCAAAATAATAGTCCCATCTGCACCTACCACTGGTTCGGGGTCAGTTCTGCTGAAGAGAAGTTCACTTCCCAAAATTGAAAGGAGAATAATGAAATAGAATCCTGACCATTTTCCTAACCATACGCAGTCCATTCAGAAAATACAAATAATAATAATAACAACAGTACTTAGCACTCTTGCAATGCTTTGTAGCTTCAAAACATTGCGCAAGCAGGACCTCATCAATGAGAGTGGAACTTCTTTTTCCAAGACTTGTTTGCCACTCAGTAGCCACTTTTTTATCTTATCATGGTATTAAAAGACTGAGACAAATTTCTTCCTGATGTAACACCATTGACATCAGCAGAATTATGGCTAGGATCAATTTGGCCACATTTATTACTTTCTTAATAGATGATAAGAGTGTTATAATGGTGTTCCACTTGACTTGGAACAAAGAATTTTCACAGCACTCGGCACACATAATGACATGATTAAACCCTGCATCCTTTCCAGGAAATCTAAAAACACTATAATTAGAACACAAAAATAAAAAAAAAAAAAAAAGAGGGAAAAAAAGAAGTAAACAATGTGTAATCACAGTAGTTGAGGATAATGTAAACTTTCAGATTAGAACATGGTACCTGTCACTTTTCCAGGATGAGTAAAGGAAAGTATGGCCAGAATAGAAGTCAGGGAGTTGTAGTCAATGGGACAGAATCCAGTTGGAGGTCAGTAACTAGTGGAGTCCCTCAGGGGTCGGTACTGGGACCGGTGTTGTTCAATATCTTCATCAACGACCTGGATGAGGGTACAGAATGTATCCTCAGCAAGTTTGCTGATGACACTAAGCTGGGAGGAGTGGCTGACACACCAGAGGGTGCTGCCATTCAAAGAGACCTTGATAGGCTGGAGAGTTGGGCGGGGAGAAACTTAATGAAATTCAACAAGGGCAAGTGCAGAGTTTTGCATCTGGGGAAGAACAACCCCATGCACCAGTACAGGCTGGGGGCTGACCTGCTGGAGAGCAGTGTAGGAGAAAGGGACCTGGGGGTCCTGGTGGACAGGAGGATGACCATGAGCCAGCAATGTGCCCTTGTGGCCAAGAAGGCCAATGGCATCCTGGGGTGCATTAGAAAGGGGGTGGTCAGTAGGTCGAGAGAGGTTCTCCTCCCCCTCTCTTCTGCCTTGGTGAGGCCACATCTGGAGTCCTGTGTCCAGTTCTGGGCCCCACAGTTCAAGATGGACAGGGAACTGCTTGAGAGAGTCCAGCGCAGAGCCACAAAGATGATGAAGGGAGTGGAACATCTCCCTTATGAGGAGAGGCTGAGGGAGCTGGGTCTCTTTAGCTTAGAGAAAAGGAGACTGAGGGGTGACCTCATCCATGGTTACAAATATGTAAAGGGTGAGGGGCAGGACGATGGAGCCAAGCTTTTTTCAGTGATGACCAATGATAGGACAAGGGGCAATGGATGCAAACTGGAGCACAGGAGGTTCCATGTGAATATCAGGAAAAACTTTTTCACTGTGAGAGTGCCAGAGCACTGGAAAAGGCTGCCCACAGAGGTTGTGGAGTCTCCTTGGCTGGAGACATTCAAACCCCGCCTGGATGCATTCCTGTGTGATGGACTCTATGTGACCCTGCTCTGGCAGGGGGGTTGGACTGGGTGATCCTTCGAGGTCCCTTCTAACCCCTAGAATTCTGTGATTCTGTGATTCTGTGATTCTGTAATAAATTATGACCTCCTTAGTAACACAGGCTGGAGAGCCTCCCTTAAGCCAGTTTACTCTTGAGGAGGAACATACTATCTCATATCAGTGAGGTGGAAAACTCATGGCTAAGCTGAACATTTTTTAGAAAGATAAACAAATCCTAATTTAAAGATTCGCAGTGATGGCAAATTTTTCCCTCCTTTTGGAATCTCTTCTAACCTTTATAATGAAGGAGGTGCATCTTAGCCAAGGCTGCCAGCTATAATGTGTGTTCTAACCTCAACACGTATGTCTGCTGCTTAGCTGGCTCCTAAGTTGAACAGAACAGTTGCTCTGCTTGCAGAGAAGACAACGTAAAACAATTGCTCCACCTCCATGCAGCAATTTTATGTGTGAGTACCCATGAGTACTTGAAAGGGTCTCCATTTCCTCTATAAAAACTGAACCTGAAAGGAGGTCCAACAGAGCAGGTAGAAGTGTTATGACAGAGCCATGAAGAGCTCAGAAATGCCTATTATGGGCCATGAAGCCGTCCTTTCTCCCCAGAGAACTCCCCAGAGAGCACCACAACTTGCCCCCTGTGCATAACCAGTCCCTGCTCCCAGCAGCCTCCTCCCACTTCTGCTGAAAGACTTCTGTCTACTCCATCTAGTTGCCTCTGAGAAGTTCATTAACTGAACACAGGCATAGATTACCATCCCTTTAACACAAATGTGTTGAATATCACCCACTGACTTCTTCAGACTGAAATGCTGCTACCTAATAACAGCCAAAGCCACCCCTCCTCTGGGACATCACAGCGAGCTGACCTCATGTTTTTGGTCCCTCTTCTCCATCTCTCCCAAAGATGCTACAATAGATGCTACCAAAAGCTCTCGTACTAGGCAACAGGAGTACTGCCTGATTTTCCATGGCTAACAAGAGATTCCTGAGAAGAAGGGCTGGCACAGCCTGTGTTGTGCTCCAGTTTAAAACCCAGTAACAGCCTGAGAAGCCAAGGACAGCATCGTTCTAACTGCTTTCCATTTACTTTCTGCTCAAAACCAGGCAGTGGCATGTACATACTAGTATGCTGAGATGATGGCTTATCATATTAATTAAAATTCTCTTATAGTTTCTTTTGATTTCTCCAACTGTCTGCAGCAATCTGTTGTCTTTTCTCTTCGTCTTCTATGATACATTTGGGAGGAAAGGACCTGATTTTTTTTCTGTGCCTTACCCAGCAAGGTCATAGTCCATGCCAAGTCTAGCATTGAAAATATTAATGGCACTCTTTTTTTGTTTTTAGTGTTTTTGTTCTACTGCTGTACTATTTTAGTAGAAAGCAAACAGTATAGACTTTATGGAAATGTGACATTAGAACAGAATCACTCGAAGGCATTTCAGCTACAATTAACATTTTTTGCTCCACGGAAAGAAAATAAAAACAGTTTCTAATTGAATCACTTCACTGAATAAACACTGGATAAAACCAAGTGGGGAAGTAGTAGGGAAAAAATAAGGTTAGCCACATGTCAGGGTTGGGTTTTTTCCAGGCAGATTTGATCTCTGTGTTAGCACTGTGGGTGCATGTGTATGCAAGCACTGCCACGATGTATTTTTGCACTCAGCGGTAGGTACAGAAATGTGTCCAGGAATGCACCACGTGCAGTCGAGAAGGCAAAGCTGGAGATTCCTTCTTCTTCCCAATCACAGCACTCCTAGGATCCATAGTTTTAAAGGGCTGGTTGTGAATGTCAGTATAGACAATACATTTCAAGAAAGATGGAAAAGTAGGGCAGTCCAAAGAGGCCACTGAGTTTCTCAGTGCAAAATGTTTGCTAGTAAATACAACAGATCTAGGATTCCTCTCTGGCTGTATGGCCAACTTCACAACAGAAGTCACCTTGCAACTCAAATTTTTATCACAGAATCACAGAATTCTAGGGTTGGAAGGGACCTCGAAGGATCATCCAGTCCAACCCCCCTGCCAGAGCAGGGTCACCCAGAGTCCATCACACAGGAATGCATCCAGGCGGGGTTTGAATGTCTCCAGCCAAGGAGACTCCACAACCTCTCTGGGCAGCCTGGTCCAGTGCTCTGGCACTCTCACAGTGAAAACCCAGACAGGGTTCATGCATCTATGCTACTTATTGGGTTTGAGCATCTGTACCATAGAAAACATCAGCTGTGCCCAGGTCAGGCTACTGGTCTGTCTGCCACCATGCCAGGGAGCACTAAAGCAATCCAGCGGTACAACTGAGCACATCCCCATCCCCAAATCTGTGTCCTGTTCAGTTTACTGGCATAGATACAGCCTGTGCATAGCCATGACAGCTCTTCTGGGGATGTCACTAGTGTTCATAACAAAGAAGCTTCTTTAGAAGCCAAAGACAAAGCATCCTTTCAGGAGACTTTACCCTGCAGATTTTTTTAAGAGTGTTTGCAGCTCCAAGTGGACTCTATCCAAGGCAGGCAGCTTCTCCTCCTACTGAAGTACAGGTTTAAGGCCAGATAGCTTACACTGCCCAGTTTGTTCATATCAACAGGCAGAAGAGATCTCATTGATGTGGAAATGAGGGATGCTCTTAGTACTGTTGGTGGTCACAGTTCACATACAATTTGAATCCAGTGTAGATGAATGACACCTCCTGCCAGTAGCATTGTGTGTGGAGCACACCAGGGAGGCTGATGCCATATGATGTGCAACCATGAAGAAAAATCTCCTTCCTGGTGCCAAAGGGAAAGCCTCCAAAGATGTATTACAGAAGTGTTTCAAAGCAGTAACCGTTCAGAAGAAAACAAAACAAAAGTGATATTGTCAGATCTCTTACGACAGATCTGCTGTTTGTTTTTTCACCATTCCTTGTTTTTTCTCCACTTCCCATCTTACCTGGTGCTTTGAGCTCTACTGGTGGTCCAGACATACAGCAAGTCACTGTGGAATGCTCGTTAATAAGGCAGAGTGTCAGGAAAGCAAATGAAGCTCTTTTCACTTCCTCCTCAGAATAAATACTTCATTCCCAGCTGTATTGATACCTAGCTGCCATGAAATAACCTTTAGCAAACTACAGCAAGTTTTCTTTGAAACTTTCTGCAAGGGTTCAGCGCCAGAGTTGATAAACCCACCATTTCCCCTCATATTTGTGAAAGCCAAAAATAAAATCATATTAAAGAAATGGATAAACAAATTCATACAGGAAAGGTAATCAGTGATTATTAAACACTAAATCACTAGTGCCTGGAAGCTGTGAGGTGTGTGAAGACAGAACTCACACCAACTCTCGCTGAAGTAGATCTTTAATTTAAATGCATCCTTAAAAACATCACAGCAGTTTTATTTCAACTAATCAAACACTTTCCCTTTATTTTCTCCCTTTTTTGAGATGGTATATCCCAGAAATTTCAAGAGAGATTGCTTAAATAGAAAGGGAATTGGGTTCCTGAGTGAAGATTGGAATAAACATTTGAGTGACCCAGTTACTCAAGCAATGGCCAACGTATTTCATTAAACAAATCTTAGATCTCAAGAAAAGAGTGATCACCCTCCCTCCTGCCCCTGCTGTATGAGCAGACAGGTCCCACAGAGGAAGACACAATTTTTGTAAAGGGTCTAGAAGTTATCTTCAAAGATAATCTCAGTTATCTTCTGTCACAGAATCACAGAATCCCAGAATCCTAGGGGTTGGAAGGGACCTCGAAAGCTCATCCAGTCCAACCCCCCTGCCAGAGCAGGGTCACCTAGAGTCCATCACACAGGAACGCATCCAGGCGGGGTTTGAATGTCTCCAGCCAAGGAGACTCCACAACCTCTCTGGGCAGCCTGGTCCAGTGCTCTGGCACTCTCACAGGAAAGAAGTTCTTCCTGAGATTCACATGGAACCTCCTGGGCTCCAGTTTGCATCCATTGCCCTTTGTCCTATCATTGGTCGTCACTGTAAAAAGCTTGGCTCCATCGTCCTGCCCCTCACCCTTTACATATTTGTAACCATGGATGAGGTCACCCCTCAGTCTCCTTTTCTCCAAGCTAAAGAGACCCAGCTCCCTCAGCCTTTCCTCATAAGGGAGATGTTCCACTCCCTTCATCATCTTTGT
>VZRW01013133.1:208658-220827 GCA_013398125.1 Aegotheles bennettii
CCCAGGATGCCATTGGCCTTCTTGGCCACAAGGGCACATTGCTGGATCATGGTCATCCTCCTGTCCACCAGCATCCCCAGGTCCCTTTCTCCTACACTGCTCTCCAGCAGGTCAGCCCCCAGCCTGTACTGGTGCATGGGGTTGTTCTTCCCCAGATGCAAAACTCTGCACTTGCCCTTGTTGAATTTCATTAAGTTTCTCCCCGTCCAACTCTCCAGCCTATCAAGGTCTCGCTGAATGGCAGCACAACCCTCTGGTGTGTCAGCCACTCCTCCCAGCTTAGTGTCATCAGCAAACTTGCTGAGGATACATTCTGTACCCTCATCCAGGTCGTTGATGAAGATATTGAACAACACCAGTCCCAGTACCGACCCCTGAGGGACTCCACTAGTTACTGACCTCCAACTAGATTCTGTCCCATTGACTACAACTCTCTGACTTCTTCCTTTTAACCAGTCAGAAGTATCTTGTGTGGTTTGTGGTTGTCCCTTGAGCTCTGGGGGTAAAGAACTGGGCTGCAGCATTAAAAAGATCTAGCTGAGTCCTTCTACAAATCAGTTATGAGGTCTATTGGACCCTGTTACTGTGGGGAAGTTTCCTACTGGATGGAAATAGCAGATTTTCTATTACTTTGAGTATTGAAATAAAAAATGAATAATAGTCTTTTCAGTAGCTTGGGCTTCGTAGCTTACTACTGTGATTCCAGTACTACTCAGGGCATCCAACCTGACAGCACACAAACACATTTTTTTGCTGTGCACAGTTGTAATCTCTTGCTATTTTATGAGTCCTTTTCACTCAAAATGAGGCTGACCAAAAATTTTTACAATTTTGTTGATCATTTCACTTACTGGATGCCACTGTAGAACTGTGAAAAGGGGGTGGTTGTTCTTTTCATAATGAAATATTTTGATTTTTCTTCTAGTTCAAGCCAGAGTGCCATTCTAAAATATCCTTCCATTGCCTTAATCCTTCCTAAAAATTTAGGAACAATTTAAAACAAAATCAGTGTTCTGCTTGGTCCCAATTTCTTCATTTCTTTGGGTTTTCTGTTAGCCAAAACTAATCAAGAAAAAAATGTAATAGACCAAAGCATTTTTCTATTTAGCTTTTCAGCATAGCCAGCTAACTGAAAACAAGCCATTTCCTTAGTGACTGTCTTCTCTTTGTAAGTCTCTACATCAATAGTACAGTGCAGTTGCCTACTACTACGTGTCACACTCCTAAAGGGATTTGTATGACCTTTCTTAATTTTTGTGAGCAATTCCATGAACTCCCTTGAGCTCTGGCTTTCCCAAAATCCTTCTCAGAGCATCCTTTAGCCTGTTGTTACTTCACATCAAATACAGAAACTTGCTATAGTGCACCATAGCCAGGAGGACCCCAAAGGCTCTGGCTCTCCTGTCACTGGACCAATTTCTTGTCTTACTCACGGAGCAAGTTCTTCTCACCTGGAGAAACCCATGTGAGACTGTGTGAGTCTGCAAACGTAGGACAGAGCAGAACTTGACAATCATACTTTTGCTTATTATAAACTGAGATACAATAGTCTTTTGGGGCACAGCTGAGCAAAAAGAAGAAAGTTAAACTCTTTTCAATTAGGTATTTTCATCATTAATCCAAGGCATAGAAACCATGCAGGTCACTTGTAGAATTATTCAAAATCTCAATCATCTTGGTGGGACAGTATTCAATGTACAAACTTTTATATGACAGCATAGGAACATGTTTCATAAAGGCAGTAAGTCAAAGTGGGCTTCTGTTTAGACATAGTTATTTCAGTACTCTCCCAATTTCAGGATAAATACAACCTCAGAAATATCAGTACTACCCCCACAGCATTTTAGTCATGTGCCACGAAAGGAATGAAGATTTCAGCAGCAAACTAACACAAACACACCACAATAAACAAGAAATACAGGGAAAATGCAAACATGCTCTACCACCTGCTTTACTTTCAGAGCAATGCTCTCCCAATAGCTGTAGCTTCTCCATTTTTTTCCACCTTCAATCCCTACCCCTCATGACATTCTTCTGTTTGTTGTTTTTCCTCTTTCTTTTGACTTGTATTTTCAGCTTGCACTGGATATTTCAAATATTACACACTAAGAATGGTTCTCGTGGACACTAATAGCCCCAGGTGACATCAATGGAGTTACCACCCTATAGTAATCACTACTTGTGGGAGGACAGTTTGGTAGACTGAGTAGACTGCCCTTGTTGTTGTTGGTTTTTTTCTTTTCAACTATTTCCATAGCAAAAATAAAATATAAGAAAACCCTACCGGCCATAATAACAACAGTGAGCCCTGTGGTAACATCCAATTTTTCACAAATACCCCATGTTTCCATGCCCAAAATGAGAAGAAGCTTCCTGCTGCCTCTTCATTCCCTTTCAGGTAGTGACATGGTGAACATCACAGTCTAATCCTACGCAGAGTCTCTCCTGAAAATTAAGGTCCTTTGGGAACTTATTGTAGGCTCCAGGTCAGAATATTTTGTCTTTGACTTGTTCTGTAATGGCTCTTTCAACCTCTGAGGCTATCACATTTTCATCTTATATATATCTTTAATAAAACCAGGAGATGAGAAAGATGGAAAGAACACATCTCAGCGGAATACAATTCAAATAAAGTTGTTAATAATAAATAATATATTTAGTATTTATACTGCTACTGCTACCTAAGACTGTGATTATGGGCAACACTGAAATAAATAGATAAAAGGAGTATAGGATAGCAGTGAGGCTATTAGGATTTAAAATTGCCACAAGGCACGATCAGGTGTCTAAATAATAAATATCAGTTTAATTTCTTCAGGCCTGGATCAGCCGAGATATTAACCCTGAGAAGTCAGATTCTGAAATGAAAATGTAAACTGAACCTTGATTAAAGATGTAGCAGAACTCCCTAAGCAGAGCAACTACCATCCTTTGTGGACAGGGAGCTGGTTGTTTTTCAGACAATGGTTGGCAAAAATATTTACTCTTTTATTTTTAAATCATGAATCTACAGAACACATTTCTGTATCCTGGTACACTAAGGTGTAATGAAGTTTTCTTGGTCAACAAGCAGCTTTTCTGTTGAAAAAGAACATGTCACACATGTCAACATAGACAATTTTCGAGGTAGAACTGCAATATAGCAGGTAACTGAAATTCAATGCATCTGTTATATTTCTTGTTGCCAAGGTTTTAATGTTGCAGCAGCATCTGCTATCACCTTTCCAAATGATTTTTCTGCAGTGAAATTGGTACATTCATTTTATTTCATGACTTAGCAATTGCATTGAGGACAAATTATAGTTTACAGGGTTATATCAAGATTTTGTCTGCACATCTAGGAGGACACTAGGACTACTGCTCCACAATTACAGAGACACAACGTGTTCTAAGTGTGGCCTGTTAATAAAAATTACATGTTTTCTACAAAATCTCATTCTACAATTACAACAAAAAATATATATTAAAAAAGTATCTCTACAGTACATGACATTAACTTTGATCAATACAGCATTTTGTACTTTGATTGGCTGACCTTTCCTTCCTTCCTTCCAGGTGAACTAGTCAAAAAAAAAAGGGGAGAGGTGGAGCAATTGGCCAGTTGTATCAAGGCACGTTGCACAGATCAAGGGCATGGTGAACACTGACATTCTTCACAGAATCTATAAGTCATTAAAATTCCTGTTCTTATAAGAAAAAAAGAACAGACAAAGGCACAACAGGAATCTATTCTCTTGACAGCGATTTAATAATAAAAGAAAATGTTCTGAGCCATTCTCATTACTGCTCGGAAACTTTAATCTTGTGGACTTAGTTTCTGTTCATGAAAACCTTCAGATCCCTTTATAAGCTACAGAAAGTGAAAGGAATATTTGTAGCTTAATTATACATTTAAACATTTTGGAGAGTCAGGCCCAGTTTGGAATGGTGTTGTGATGTCTAAATGAAGGGCTTTTCAAGTAATCCATGGCACTGTCTCAACACACTGATAGTTTGTCAGAGGGCTTTCATCTGTATTTTGTAGAGAATGGGAAAGCTGAGAAGGAAATATTTCCCAGATTACATTTTCTCTATATTGCTATTAATAACTTGTGAAAAATGCCAGTCAGATTTTCTGTTGTTGGCTGTTTATGCACATGGAGAAGCCCCACATCATGGAACCAAACCCTCCGCGCTCATTTTCTTTCTTTAAGCAAAGACACACTAACCACCAACCTGCTGTGGACTTTAATGGTTGTCCTGCCCTCTCTTTCAAGTATAACTAAGATGAAACAGAGATGGAATTAACTTTGTAAATCACCAACTGACCAAAGGGATGGGAGGTAACAGAGCAAGAAATCAATTTTGCCTTTCTTCACTCTCTTTCATCAGCTATTTAGCAGTCTTCCAGATGACCTTTGGAAGCCTGGATATTTAAGGAGAACTCCTACATGTCAGAATCAGTCAAAAGACTAATTGGTATGCAAGAGGTACTGCTCTTCCTCAGAAAAACATGGGTTTGCTGCATAGGAAATGTGAAATAACTTAATAATCAAGTATTTTATGTAAATCAACACAGAAACAAAGCCATGCGGCACACTTCCATATTGCATTGTTAATTATTAAGAAATGGGACTAGTGTACAAGAGAATAGGCTTCAGAAAGGTATTAAGAATTTACTAGATTACAAATTGGTTTAACTAACTAAATATACTGTTCCCTTCACTAAGCCTTCCAAGTAATATTGGATAATAAACAGGCGTAGTCATCTATTTTTCTTACATTATAATCACTGAAGATAAACAAAGAAAAAAACACAGAACAAAATAAAATTACCTGCTTAGATGTTAACAGCTTGAACCACAAGCCTATGAACTGCCCTGTTTTTAAGAAAATCATTGTTAGCTGCATATTTTATATGGTAATTGTGCATAACCAGTTTATGAATAACAACAGCAGAGTTTTTCCCTTCTGATTTCGGTGCCACTTGAGCTATGCAGATTTCAAAAAAGCTTATGAATATACAAATAAACAGAATTGTTCTGAACATCTGTAAGCAAAATATGAAAAGATGTTTCATACTGAATGAACATCCTGGCTTGTCTAATGCTGGCCAAAAATGGTGTATTTATGTATTAGGCTAATGCACTGAAAATAGCTCAAAATCCCTCATGCACTCCAGAAAGCCTTTTCAGATTTTCATCCGTATGGTTGTCACCACAAAATGTACAAATCATTTCCAGCACTGTATTTATAAGCTTCAAAGTAACTCAATTATCTCTTAAACATCCATTTAACAATGAAATACCACACCAACTGATAAAAGAATCTTCAAATGACCTGTCCCATATTTGAACAGGGTAACACTCATCTGACCCTTTTGAGCAGAATCGTGACTTTCCTCCCTGCCCAACGGTGAATCTTGGTGCTGTTCAAGGCTTATGAGCTTGGAGGTTTGCCCTTATAGGCTTGAGTTTTCACAGGGTACCAACACAGTGTTGGAACAGAACAGCTGTCACCTGGCTGCTGTAAGAGAAAGGATGTCCCTCCACACAGCTCAATACTAGCTCTGCAGATCACTTTTGCTCACCAGTGAGGTCCACCAAGTGAAGATGATGGCAGAAGTTTCCAATAGAAGATACTTACTGAGACTAACAAATCCTCAGAGGTCCCACAAGATGCTATTTAAGACCATTAAGAACATGCTAAATAAAAAAGAAGACAAAAGCCTTTGTGGGCTCTATGAGCCACTGTATATGGAACATATTCCTGTCACTTTTGGCTGCAGGTACATCAGCAAGCAAGAACTTTATTTCTTGCAGTGTAAGAAGGATCAGCTTTCCAAGCAGAAAGCCTGAATAATTAGTCAACTGATTAGCCTAGTGGCCTTCTACCATGGAGTGAATGAGGGAGTGGGTACGGGAAGAGCAACTGATGTCATCTATCTTGACTTCTGGAAGGTTTTGACAAGGTCCCACACAGTAGCTTGTCTCTAAACTGGAGGATACTGGTTTGATGGATGGACTATTCAATGGATAAGGAATTGGATAGATGGCTGCATCTGAAGAGTTGCAGTCAAAAGCTCAATGACCAAATGGAGATCAGCAACAAGTGGTGTCCCTCAAGGGTCTGTATATATATTAAACATATATATGTGTGTGTGTGTGTGTGTGTGTGTATATATATAAATAACATGGGACCAGATAGCTACACGATCAAAACTGAGCATGCATCCAAGAACATCCAAGACCAAGAGATTGGAAAACCTTACGGCATACACACCCCTGTCTCTACATCATGTAGCAGCTCATATGCACCTAAATCAGCAGTGCATGGCCCATGTCCTTAGCTCCAGATAGAAGTACAGACAGTGAATGTACATATAAATACCTTAGATTTGAATTAGTTGTTCACATATAAGCATCCATTTACTTTTGAGATGTCCAAGGGCAGCTGGGGCATCCATGAAAAACTCTCAGATGTGACTATAGTGTGGCACGTGGGATATTCTCAGACATCTCAAAAGGTACCAAATCCTACATTTATGCAACTGAATAAAAAAAATCACCATTGATTGATATGTTTTGTGTGACCTTAGCATGGGCAAAAGAGCAAATGTACATCATTTTGCCTGAGGTCTAGCAGACAATGTGTTTCATAGAATCATAGAATCATAGAATCATTATGGTTGGAAGGCACCTCCAGGGTCATCAAGTCCAACCTTTATCCCATCATATTCCCAACCATTAGACCATCAGACCATGGCCTCAAATGCCTCATCAACCCGTTGTTTGAACACCCCCAGGGACGGTGACTCCACCACCTCCCTGGGCAGCCCATTCCAGTGCCCAACCACCCTCCCAGTAAAGAACTTCTTCCTAATCTCCAACCTAAACTTCCCCTGATGGAACTTGAGGCCATTTCCTCTCGTCCTGTCATTAGCAACTGGGGAGAAGAGACCAACACCAGTCTCACTACAACCTCCCTTTAGGTAGCTGTAGAGGGCAATAAGGTCTCCTCTCAGTCTCCTCTTCTCCAGGCTAAACAACCCCAGTTCCCTCAGCCAGTCTTCATAAGGCTTGTTTGCCAGACCTTGTTTTCTAGAAGAAGTACTAAATGTTTAATCCAAAGAATTGTTGCCTTTTTCTTCATAGCAGAGTGCCAGAAAGGTGTTGGACTAAAATAACTTTCCTGCACAGATTCTCAGGACTGCAAGGGTTGAAAGCAGAGCTCAGACTTGCCAAGTGGATACTGTTCAGACGGCTCTGATGTCCTCTCAAGAGCTGGATTTAGAGGACATGACTGCTAAGTGTTTACCATAGATATGATCTTGCCAGAACAGATGAATAAGAAAGTGGTGATCACACAGTGCATTGCATAAGAAGTTTACTATTTCATAAGAACTGTTCTTCTCAGTGAGAACTATGGCAACTAGAAGCAGTTGGGTGGCAGTATCTTAGGGGAGCTTGTGAGAGCGCTCTTTGAAAAGACTTCCAAAAAGTTGATGTTCAAAGATGAAAAAAAAACTGCCAAAAAAATCAGAATAAAACAGAGCTAGAGGAAGCTAAGTAGGAAAAAATAGCATGCAGAAATCAGTAAATTCTCCAACTCAGCTCAGCTGCACAACCAGGAACAGAAATGCGTAGCACATACACATCCCATTTATGTTCACACAGACAAGGCTATGAAATATGTGCTTATGTTTCTGGATATCTCTAAGCAAAAATTCCTCCAGTGTCCAGCATCTGGAGGCACATAAACATCCATAATACAAATGTGTATAAAAACAAGCACTAGAAAAATAACCTCAGCTGTGTTTTTGCACTACAAAACTAACTGAAAAACCATCAGAAAATAGACTTCAAAGATTTTCCCCATTTCTTTATTCCAGGATTTTTATTATTTAATTACCATTTGTATTTTTGTTCACTATTGTTAAAATACAACACATAAAGTAGCTACAAAAAGCTTTCAAAGTACCTCAATCAAACACAAAGCTCACAATACTGTGGAGCTATTCTGAAACACAAAACCAGCCTATACTGCCCACAATTAAGAGAGATGGCATCTTTTTTCTACTTCCCTGGCTACACTATATCTTGTCCTGTGGCCAACAGCCACATCTCCCCTTGGCCAACAGCCAGCACTCAGTATCTTTGGAGAAACACTCAATGGTCCATCCTAACTACTCCCAGTAGACTGAAACTGTGAGCACACTGGGAAAGAGTTGTGCTACACATCCCTATTCTATAGAAATAATCTAATTATTCAATACTCAGGCCATTAAACAGAGTGGACAATAATTACCAGATAGGTCTTGGACCATACAAAGATTACAGATAGTACAGGAAGATGATGAAAGTACAAAATATGAGACTGCAGAAGTATTAGGAAGTAATGAATCATTTGGATAAAGAAGACAGGCATCACTGACCCTTCCATAGATGAAGCTTCTCATTGCTATGTTTTGCAGAAGTTCTGGGTATCTATGCATAAGCTGATGCTAAAGGCAGGGTGTTCTTCATTTTTGTTCTAAATATTTTTACACTTCTATACACTAAACGTTTGTACTCAGGAGCATGAATACTGCTGTAAGTTCCCACTAGAAATCCTCCCTAATCTTTATCTTTATATATATATTATACATATGTTTATCTATATATTCGCAGTTATAAGGCAATTTCTTATGAGTTTAGTATTGTCTATGAAATATCACCTTAAAACATCTATTTTCACATTTTTTTACTATTTCCAGAAAGTTTCTGCTTTTTTTGGGGTGCCTTGCAGCACTCCTGCACAGTTATTAAAGTGTCCATTAAAGTGTTCGTGCCGCTGAACCTTTTAACTCTCTCTATCAAGCCTACGTGGCAGATTGACAGTGAGAACACTATAGCAACTTCAGCATTTGGCATGAAAAGTGTTAACAAGAAAATAAACCAAAAGAAAACCTCCAAGCTGTTCTCCAGCATAGGAAAGCAAGGATTTGCTTTAACAGCAACATCAGTCAGTTGGCTGCCAGTGGTTCTATGTTTTAGCTCACAGAAAGAAACTGTATTGGGTTATTAGGACTGTAGAAGGATTAGTACAAGAGTGCAATGAAAAATAAATGCAAGAGTTTGGCGTTGAAATGATAGGATGATGTGCACTGAACTATAAAAAATTAACAAATCATTACTAATAACACAAATGAGAAATTCAGACTTCTACATACAACCTCTTAGTTATACGGAAAGGAAGAGAAAGAACGTGTGCTTTCTGATTTTTCTTCATACTCAGATCCAGGCAAAAGCAAAATCAAAACTCCTGTTTTTTCTAAGGAATATATTTGCATCATTTGAAACAATTCATTTCCTGAAGCATTTTTTTTCAATCAGAATATTTGTACATACATTAACTCAATTATTAGGAGATGACAATAGCATGGACACACCATAGACATCATAGAATCATAGAGGTTGGAAGAGACTTTCAAGCTCTTCCTGTAAAGCAGAAGTAACAACAAGGGTTATTTCATAGAATCATCGAATCATCAAGGTTGGAAGACATCTTCAAGATCATCCAGTCCAACTCCTACCTCCATCCCCACTCACCCACATCACCCAGCGCCACATCCAGACGTCTCCTTAACACCTCCAGGAACGATGGACTCCACCACCTCCCTGGGCAACCTATTCCAACACCCAATCATAATGTCATAAGATATTTTCCAGTCCCTTCCCCAGCTTTGTTGCCCTTCTCTGAACATGTTCCAGCACCTCAATGTCTTTTTTGAAGTGAGTACTTGAGGTGCAGCCTCACCACATCATTACAGGTTTGGTTGCAAGGCCAATACCAGGGTTGACCCAATCTCTTTAGTTGCTGCAGTCACTCATTTTCCTCTTCATTGCCACCCATATTCTGATAGGATTCTACTCTCAATCATTACAAATAAAAGAGAAAGACTTACCTGAACAGACCTCTTTGTAGGTAGGATTTGGAGTGTACCCTCCTGCATAACCCACTTGAGTGGAGTAGACTCCCTTCTGCCTCCAGAACTTCCTCTCGGCTCCCCAGAAACAGCCCATACCTGAACATTGTATAAAGTACACATCGTTAGGACAAAACCTGCTCAACACTAATCACTCACTTGCACATTTAATTGATATAGTCCATCGTGGAAGTAATATCTACAGCCAGCACATGATGGTCAAATGTTTCCCAGGATTATTCATCGAGTAACTACTGAGAAATCCATCCTTCATCAGAGCACAACTCAGACAAAGCCTCGTTTATGCTTCTGAATATTAACAGATCACAGAGGACAAATCCTATCAGGGTTCAAAGGCCCGAGCAAGGGGAATTCTCATACACATAACAAAAAGTTACTTAAAAGACGATTGCACTGTTTGTACAACAGCATTTTCACTTTCTTTGATGAGCAAGCTGCCAAAACACCATAATTTGTATTAACGGCAGACAGTTATTTCATTTTCTGCTTTCAGGCATATGTAGTCTATAAAGGTGGCAGTAATAATGGCTTAGATTATATGATATACAGGAGAAAAAATGCTTTGTTTTAAAAATCTATGCAAGCAGATATTTGATGTTGAGACAAAATTTTGGTAGTCATTCACCCACATGGCCAATTATCAACAGACAGCAGACAGGGGTAAACTAGCAAAATTCTCCTGGTAATAGGAATCAAGCACATTGTATGAAACTCAGAGGGAAGTAACAAACAGGACTAACATTCACAATTCCCTGATGGCTGAAATAGTTGGGAGATGTTAGCTACAATGTGGAGGACTGTAAAGCTGAAACACGCCGTGTACACTTCAGTATTTTTTAGCTTATCACCAATTATGGGCAATGTATTTTTTATTTTAGTGATAATATACTTCCTTTTATGCTTCCCTTACTAAAATATTTGAAATAAAAGGCAGTAAAAATAAGCTAAATATTAAATACACTTAGAAATCTATGATCCACAATGGGTTTTCTATTGATAACACTGAAGGTACAGACATGTTCCTTCAAAGTACAGCCAGAAGAACAAAGCAGTCCCTTCTATCAACTACAATGGCTCACAAAGGCATATTCTTTCCTTGAAACTTCAGAGATTAGCTTCAAATTAAAGTTACTATTTTGACCAATTCCTGTCTCTGCAGTTGTAATGCACCCAAAATTACAGAAGTAATGATCCAGACTTCCCCTTCTAATTCAGGTGCTCAAGCATGCCACGTAAATTAGGAGCCTAGCCTGCTCCTGGAGACCACAGAAAGAGGCAGGCATCTCCTGAGGACCATTTAGCCCACAGAAGACACAAATTGCTGATCAAATTACAGTCATTCACCCCTGACTACAGAGATAGCTATGGCTATTACACCTGGGATCCTCAGCTAAATTAGGCTGGTGTCAAACTGCTATAGGACCTCTCCTGAGGTTTGCAGAGAGAACAATCTAGAATTCTCATTTGAGAATATATTATACATCACCAACCTAACGGGGATGTAACTGAGAGTGCATTTCTGTACCTGATGTATTTTATCTCAGTTAAGCCTGGGAAGTTCTGTAGTAGTTAGGCACCGAGGTCTAGTCAGTTGATATAGGGTGAGACAGTTTTTACACATCACTCTGTCTATGTTGCATGGTACAAATGGTGGCTGTGGTCCCATCATTGTCCAAATCAAGAGCATAACTAGAGAACCTCCCCACAGAAGTCAGAGCACATATAAGAGGTACAATGCATGCCCATGTCTCATCCTGATTGCCCTCTACAACTACCTAAAGGGAGGTTGCAGTGAGGCTGGTGTTGGTCTCTTCTCCCCAATTGCTGATGACAGGACGAGAGGAAATGGCCTCAAGTTCCATCAGGGGAAGTTTAGGTTGGATATTGGGAAGAAGTTCTTTACTGGGAGGGTGGTTGGGCACTGGAATGGGCTGCCCAGGGAGGTGGTGGAGTCACCATCCCTGGGGGTGTTCAAAAAACGGGTTGCTGAGGCACTTGAGACCATGGTCTGATGATCTAATGGTTGGGAATATGATGGGATAAAGGTTGGACTTGATGACCCTGGAGGTCCCTTCCAACCAGAATGATTCTATGATTCTATGATTCTATTCTCGATTTCAGTAAGGCATTTGACACTGTCTCCCACAGCATCCTCGTAGATAAGCTGATAAAGTATGGGATGGTGAATACAGCCTTGGGGTG
>VZRW01013133.1:220895-241107 GCA_013398125.1 Aegotheles bennettii
TGGGCACTGGAATGGGCTGCCCAGGGAGGTGGTGGAGTCACCATCCCTGGGGGTGTTCAAAAAACGGGTTGCTGAGGCACTTGAGACCATGGTCTGATGATCTAATGGTTGGGAATATGATGGGATAAAGGTTGGACTTGATGACCCTGGAGGTCCCTTCCAACCAGAATGATTCTATGATTCTATGATTCTATTCTATCCCAACATTCAGGGTACAGAGGAGAGGGACCATGCAGCAATGAGCTGGGAAGTGCTCCTTGGTCCATGGTGAATACAGCCTTGGAACACATAGTTCAGACACAGCCTGTGAATCTTTAACCAAATAATTGCTTAGAAGTTGATTTTTATCCATGTTTCTCATACATACATGTGAAACTGCATGTTAAAATGACACATGCATCCTACCAAAATTCCTGTCATTCATTTGAGTGATGGGAAGCATGCGGGCGATGCTCATAAACAAGACTTTAACATGGAGGTATGCAAATTCCTGATCCTTCATGGTAACAAAGTTCAGAAGTAAACACAAGCATACACAGCAAACTTCCATTACAATAAAACCCATGAGTTTCATCATTCCTATCTGCAGTTCTTCACTCCTCATCCCCAGCCTTTAGTGATGTAACTAAATCTTGACTACATCTTCATTACAGACTTTTTTCATTCTGATAATCATCATTTACTCAGTCAACAAAAGAAAATTTTGTATTTAGATGTGCAACCTCAAAAGAGGATGGAGGTAGGAGCCACTTAAATCTCATCTATCTTCAATTTAGATATTTAACTACACATGCTGCCCAGCTATTCTGCATGTTTTTTAGGACCATCTAAACTTGATAGTCTCACAATTCATTAGGTTCTTCTCTACTTCCCATGACAGTGTTCACCCAAACACCTTGTCCTGAAAAAACAGGCACTTTTCAGTTATTTTTGGGTGGTTGGATTTAGGCAGAGATCAGAAAAGGGCATCAGAAGTGGACAGACTTAGGCTACATTAGACTGCTTCCAAAGGTGATTTTCATTTGTTTTGTGGGTTATTTGATAGAACCTAAGTGTGTATCTGTATCCAAAGCACTGAAAATCAACTTCAGCCCAAAACAAATACCTCAGTGCTGTGCATCCTTAAAATCACAAGGGAAGTTTGAGCTCCACATGCCTAAAATCCCAGCTGCTTTTGCAGCAGGTGACGCCAAGAGCCTTGCAGGAAGGACTCTGTAGCCAATTTATCAAACTAACGTTGGTTGGACAAGCACGCTGAGATGTGGTGAATGAGCCATTTCATCTATGCCAAGGAATAGTACAGACCCAAATATTTTCCCACAGCATATTCCTAGGCCCATATCCAAGTGCAAAGGAGTAACCCAAAATTAAGGACACAACCCAAGTTCTGGTTTGAGTTCAGATATGGGTCCAAGTTCAAATACAAAGTAGAACTGGTTGTTCTTCTCCTATTTCTAGAATTTCCTATTTCCTCATTTCAAGAATTTTAATTCTCAATAAATCCCTGCATTGTCTGAAATTACTGGTATCAAGGTAGTGGTCATTGACTCTCCTTTCTCAATAACTATTATTTAGGATTCTCTCATTGGCAGCCCTCTCTGACCTGTTGATTCAACCTAGTGACCTACATCCTCCTCATGGGTTCTTTCAGTATTTTTTCTCTATAACCAGCAGGTGTCTGAATTAATTCTGGCCTCCTTCTTCTGAGACACAGACATTTTATTCTCTTGGTGAACGATTCTCATTGTCTCTCAAGTACGCTGGTACCTTGCACAAACAATAAATCCTCACATCCAGGAGAAGAGATGAAATTGAAATCTCTGTCATAATAAAACAACCTGCTAGTAAAGGGACATCATTTACAACAATACAATACTAAGTTGCTTTCCACAGCATTCACACATTCAGGGGTTGATGTTTGTTATTCTGCTAAAGTGGTGCCACGTTCTACAGAGAAACTGTCACAGGAGAGAAATATTAACAATAAAACCCCACATAATATTCTGGATTTAAGACACATCAGCTCATGGAATGCCTGTTCTTCAGAGCACTGTCTGCCTTAAGCCATGTTTGACAGGAGCAGCAATTCCTGAAATAGGGAAATAATCTCAGTCCGAGAGTTCACATGTTCTGGTAGTACAAAAAAGTTTACTTCCCCTAATTATTACTACTCTAGGAAGAAAACTGAAAGGAAGAAATAAATAATTTAAATAAGTACATTAAATAATTAAGTAAAACTCAGAGGTGGGAAAAAAAACAGTGAAAAAAAGTAGGAAAAGAAACATAAAAGCAAAATAAGCTACCTATATTCTAATCATAGAATCATTGAGGTTGGAAGAGACCTCCAAGATCATCCAGCCCAACCCCCACCTCCATCCCCACTCACCCACAGCACCCAGCGCCACATCCAGACGCCTCTTGAACACCTCCAGGGATGGGGACTCCACCACCTCCCTGGGCAACCCATTCCCACCCCCAATCACCCTCCCAGGGAAGGAATTGTCCCTCATGGCCAACCTGAATCTCCCCTGCTGCAATTTCAAGCCGTTTCCTCTCGTCCTTTCCCTGTGGGCACGGCAGAAGAGACCGACCGCCCCCTCACCCCAACCTCCTCTCAGGGGGCTGGAGAGAGTCATGAGGTTCCCCCTGAGCCTCCTCTTCTCCAGGCTGAACACCCCCAGCTCCCTCAGCCCTTCCCCATCAGCCCTGGGCTCCAGGCCCTTCCCCAGCTCCGTTGCCCTTCTCACCTGTGTTAACACACTTCCTGGAGCAATAAACCATGCTTTTAAAGAAACTTCACCAACTGGCTGGGCATGGATCCATGGAGCTCCCCACGTGCAGGTTTTACAAGCAAAGCCAATCTCCCACTGACCCAAACAGAGTGGTAAGAACATGCTCACCCTGAATTCCTGCCAATAACTAGAAATAAGCACAGATTCAGAGGCTACTTCATGCTATTTTCAATCCTCTGCTCCACAGGGAGCCGAGTCTGAAGGAAGGGTCTTCACCTCATACAGTTCAGACTCCAGTTCAAGAGCCTGCTTCTCTCTAGGCTGAGAACTTCAGCTCCTCACTCACACTCCTGATCTCAAAGGTGTAAACACACTGTGATTTTTTTCCCCTTTTTAAGCTGAGAGATGCTGAACCCAGGTGGCTGTCAGAAGGGGAGAGACCTCTCATCATCACCCAGTAGCTCAGAGCAACACAGCAGCATAGGAATTCACCTGGGTTTGAGCAAACTTGCCAGCAGCAGCAGAACTTTGTCACTTTTTAATTCCAACATGAATGAGGAACGAGAGAGTCCAGAGAAGGGCAATGAGGCTGGAGAGAGGTCTGGCAAACAAACCTTATGGAGACCAGCTGAGGGAACTGGGGTTATTGAGCCTGGAGAAGAGGAGACTGAGAGGAGACCTNGGTATTGCAGAAGAGTGTTTAAGCATTGAATATATTTGTCACTTTTTAATTGTTAATTTGTAAAACAAAAGGTATTCTTTTAGTGATGGGTTTTGACTGACTCTTAATTGGAATTTCAAAAGGCATTTAAGGATTTATTTTTTTTTTGCTTTTGAAGTTCAAAATCAAACAGATTCAAATGGCAATCTGTAAAGGTTCATTCAACCCTATAAATAATATTAATCATACAACTTGGGAATAAATGCTAGTACCCCTATGCCTTCGTAGCACCCACATCCATCTTCTCAAACGATTCTCTTTCTATACCCATACCCATATACATCTTCTGAACAACTCTTTTCATACACAGCCTTATGCTCAGCTAGGAATATGTGTTTCCATAGGCAACCCAGATCATTTGCATATTGGTTAAAAAATAGCTAGCATAAACTGAAGTATTTTTTTTAAACAATGAAAGCAAAGTGTTACTCTGATAGGAGAGATAAGCATCCCATTGTTAAAGATAATCTGTAATAATTTTGAAATACCCACAGAGCAGAATCGAACCCCAGGTGTTGACTTTCCAGCTTTACAGATTACATTAACCATATTGACCAGGTCTCCATTGACTGCAACAGGAGCTCATACATTCAAGAATTCATTTATTTGCCTAAATGTAGATATCTGGGGTCATCTGAGATGCCTTCGGTTATCCAAGAGACCTACCTACACAAGGCTGGCAGAAATGGCTCAGGACTCAGGAGAGACACGTGTCCTTCTTGAAAGGCATCCTGGTGAAATGCTCCTGAACATCTCTAATGTAACTGGGTGTGTATTTTAAGGCAAGAGAAACAAGCTTATAGCCCACATGCAGACACTACAAAAGCTTGAAAGTCTCTGAATCTGTACTTGAATCAAATTCCCCAAAATACAGTGATTTCTGCCTGAAAGTTGACTATTTCTCTTCCACAACTATCAAGAGTCCAGCATGACTAGCTGACTTGCAGAAGCCTGTGCTGCAGCATAAGGCAGATGAATCCTAAGCAAAATTACAAATTACCAAGTTATCTATCCTCATAATTATGTTTGTAGCTTGTAATGATGACAGATTTTCTCTAATGTGTCCTGCATGCAATGGCCATCACCCAGAACCAAAAACCAGACTGGGAAACTTGTTTGAAAATTATGCCACGTTCAAGATGTGTCCTCCACTCCTACAAGAACCTGTAAAGGTAACCCTTCCTCACCTTCGTTCTGGCCTCATTCTCCACTGTCTGGTCCTATCACACCTTTGAATAATTCTCAGTTTCGAGTTTCCTATTTGCGACTCCAAGCAGTAAATTTTTATCACAAGGGCTTTCCTGATCCAAACTAAATCCTCACAAGGCACCCCCATTCTGTATTAATTAAAGTCTATTAGAGCTCAGTAGCTGCTGAAGGAGGGTGATGCTTCAGGGACTCTCTGCTTTCCATGATGTGAAACTCACAGCAGGTATATAATTTTTATGTACTGGCTAATTTTTATATTTTGTCTAAAACCTGCACACATATCCTTTAATTCCTTTGTCCTTTACCTTCATGGGACATACTTCTCCTCTGGGCATCAGGTGCACACACAACCTGACTTCTGCCTGACTACCCAATGACCTTTCTCTCCTGCCAGCTTTATTCATGAGCATTCTCTCTCCCCTGCCCTCCCAGCAGCCCAACAGGACATCCAGGAGACTCTTTTTGTCACATTCTGAAGAATGAATGCACTATTTCCTTGGCATGCCAAGTCTTTTCTGGCCCACCGCCTGCAATCCCTACACCCACACTTCAAGGCACTTTTCCATGCAGCAGATTAAGAAGATGTTTCCATGCCAGGTTGATAGCAATGCTTCACTGCAGAAGATGAACTGCAAAGGATATGGATCTTGCTCCTCCTTCTGTTAACAGGATTTTAGAATGCCTGATTCCACTAAGTAGGAGAAAATGTCAGTTTTAAATATATACTCAGAAAAATCAAGTGAGAGAGAACAAAGAGCAATGTGCCCTGGAAACCTCTTCCCCAGCCTCAGAGCAGAGTAAGGAGCAGGACAGAATCTACCCAAAGCTCGGGAGCACACTAGACAGAGGAGACCAGCTCTTGTGCCAGCTTATGTTCTGAAACCCCAGAAGCAATGATTCTGCCAGCTGCTCAAATGTTACCGTACCCAGCCAAAAGTAACTGGGGGCACAGGCTGCTCCTATACATTGAAGCAGTAAAGGACAGCCAACAGAACATCCCACCAGCCTACCTCAATGCATCCTGCTCCAGCCAGCATCTCTCCAGGAGCTGAAGACACAGCTGCCAGTATCCCCACTTCTCTTGGCCACTATAGGACTTGGCCCAAATTTTGAATACGATTGATTTAGTTACCTCTATAAAATCTGGAGAAGGAAAGAAATGCTCAGCTGCTTTGAACTGAAATGATTTTTTTTTTTCTTCCCCCAATTGGAAAGAATAAATTGAACCTCAGCAAGTTATATACCTATATAATAATGCTCATTTCATACACTTCCACCAAATCCTAACCATGATTGGCATTTTAATCTTTAAAACATTGTGTAGAGCAGTTGGTGCAGCTGATTGATTGAAGTCAGTCCAAGTACTGATATTTCTAAGGACTGAGCCAAAGAAATATTTATGCTGCGTGCTCTCAAACTGTGGGGACCATTAATTTTTAGTACTTCACAGGCTGAAGTGAGAACCTTGGCTTCACCATTAAAGGTCAGGATGAGACCCTGGTAGGTACCATCATGTTCCCTCCTCCAAACAGAAGATGGGTAAGCAGGCAACAAGGAAGCTGTGATGGGATCCAGCAGATCTCCCAGTTTGAACAATGGGTAGACCAGGATGTCCTGGCAACCCAGTAGAATATCCAGGGTGTATCTAGTCCATACACAGTGGCTGTACACCTGGTTACAATAATTCTTCTTGACTTTAAGTAACCCAACAGTACCAGACTTACAGAAAGTTTTGTTCTCTACAGGGAAATATGCCAGTCCCTTTGGCTTCATTGTGACTGTGGACACAAATCCAAAAGTAGAACTGGATCCTACAGTCACATCTAAAGTGAGTGAATACAGCTTTGTGGAATGCTTTCCTACTGCCTGTGCACCTACACAACAGTCAATAAGGGCCTGAAAATCTAAAGTGTTCAAAGCCATGTCCTCATAGGCACCAAGATGAAAATACAGCATGAATTTCTCCAGAGTCTTTGTTCTGATTTTTTTTTCAAATTCCTGTTGAGAATCTGGAAAGAATTCCAGATTCAGATTGAAATGCAATATCATCTTTTACATAACATTGTAATATGTAGGGCGCTTTGGCGAGCCATCTGGATGCATATAGGATTAATGTTATCAATCAGGATTTCAAGGAAAATTGTATTATTGATGTCTTTAGGGGTTTAACATGCAGCAACCACCGAATATTTGAGCAATCACAGAATATTGGAGATCACTGGAAAACAATCAAGTAAGAAATGGTTGGGAGGAATATAAAAAAAATACAACTGAAATGGAGAACAAGCTCAGCTGAAAGAAATAAAACTCCTGATGACAGATGGCATTAAGCGGATGATCTTCCTAGATAAGCGTTGGCTCTAATGCTACAACAGGGTTGATAAATATGTTGAACAGCTTGCCTGGGGCAAGTCAAACAAAGCCCTCGGCAAGAAATTTAAAATGCAGTTTGCCTAACAGAGCAGCTAAAGAGGAATTTCTTGGCTCGCCATTTTGCCAAGATGTGTTCTGTTCACACTGCATGAATTCCCAGAGAAACTGTTGGGTTTGCTTCTTTTTCCATAGGAGAAGCAGAAGCCTCATGTTCATTCAAATTAACAAATGCCCAGGCAATTCACTTATGCCTGTATGGTAGCTGCTGAAATTCAAAGTGCGTGTGGGCACGTGTTTGTGTATGTATGTATGTATGTTTGTATAAAATCTGCACAACAGATTAGAATTATTGTAAAAGGAAAAGCAGACTATCATAATAGAAAAGGAATATTTTACTGTCGAGAAAAAAGCTGCCATGTTTTCAGCATGAAAAATATGCATAGCATGTCATAAGTAGAAGCATGACTTCTGAAAAGCCCTGTAAGACAACAGCACTCAAACTGGGAAAGGAAATCAAGATAGATCAAAAATTATTCTTAAAATGTGTTCATTCCATCCATCATAAAAGCATATTACAAGTGATAAATAATACAAAATCAACAGGATTTCAATAAATCTGAGGGCAGCATCAAGAATGTTAATAAGGCACAAACCATAGTTGCTCTAAATTTCATCATAGGAGAGTTTTCAGATATTTCTATTTAAATGCAATTTTGATCTTAACCAGCAGAGAGCAGGGATATTCACAAGTCAGGGTATTAAAATAATGTCAAAGATGGCCATATTCACTGCCTCAGTACCTTCCCCACCCAATAAGCAGGAATATTTAAACCAATTTGTATCCTGACGGTCAACAAACCTGTTCTCTTCTGAGTCCACATAATCAGAAAATTCCATCCTCAAAATCCTCTGTTGGAAGATTTCTTGCTTTTAATTCTCAGAAACGGGAAGATAGAACCCACTCAAAAAATCATTTATGTTGATATGGAAGGTTGTCATCACACATTGGAAGGAGAATATGTAAAAGCAGCAGAGACCAAACTTTCTGACCTTTGCAGGTGTACCAACATGTCCCTCTACCTGTGACACCTGGGAGACAGTGCTGGGAGGACAACTGCGCACCATAACCTCCACCTGTGAGCTGCGCCTGACCATTTAGAAGTTCATCTCGGGTTTAATAATCAGAAGTAACACTGTAAATTGTCCCTTTAAGTGAACAGTAAGAGAAATAGATCTTTCAAGAATGAAGAAACCACTTCTGCAGCTCTGCCTTTCTCTGTAGTCTTGGGGTACAGGCTTTATTCCTAATCACTGTCCCACATCTATTTGTTCTACACTCATCACATTCAGCATCTTCTTAATTA
This sequence comes from Aegotheles bennettii, assembly GCA_013398125.1. Classification (NCBI taxonomy): domain Eukaryota; kingdom Metazoa; phylum Chordata; class Aves; order Caprimulgiformes; family Aegothelidae; genus Aegotheles; species Aegotheles bennettii. The sequence continues at coordinate 229,295 of VZRW01013133.1, forward strand.
GGAGAGAAAGGTTAGGAGTTGGAGGATGTGAAGGTTTCATTAGGCTCAAGCATATACATCCAATTCACAGGCTTTACTTCCCAGTTCCCAAAAGGACACCAGTGTGGGAATACACCATATGAGGAAGCCTGGCAGCAGATGTTTGGATCCGGGGAACCATGGTTCCTGCCTCCTCTAGAAAGGAAGTACTTAAATAATAATTCACATGTATTTAGTTCCTTTCATCCAAAACCATCAAAGCATTTTGCACACAATAATTAAGCCTCACGTGAACCATAATTTATGAATTATTACTTTAAGAACTCCACAACTGAGGTCCCAAGGCAAAGCAAAGAATCCCTTTTGGCAAACTACCCAAGGATCCCAACTAACAGGTCTTTGTTTGAAATATCTTTTTGATGCTATGATGTTTGGGTGATAGAAACACTACTTGACAAAACTACATCTTTTCTAACTTTTCCTTCCCATATTTTGGTTGGTTTGTATTCTAGAGTAAAACTTTGTCTACATAAAATGCAGCAACTTTCACAGAATCACAGAATCACAGAATTCTAGGGTTGGAAGGGACCTCGAAGGATCATCCAGTCCAACCCCCCTGCCAGAGCAGGGTCACCTAGAGTCCATCACACAGGAACGCATCCAGGCGGGGTTTGAATGTCTCCAGCCAAGGAGACTCCACAACCTCTCTGGGCAGCCTGGTCCAGTGCTCTGGCACTCTCACAGGAAAGAAGTTCTTCCTGAGATTCACATGGAACCTCCTGTGCTCCAGTTTGCATCCATTGCCCCTTGTCCTATCATTGGTCAGCACTGAAAAAAGCTTGGCTCCATCGTCCTGACCCTCACCCTTTCCATATTTGTAACCATGGATGAGGTCACCCCTCAGTCTCCTTTTCTCCAAGCTAAAGAGACCCAGTTTCCTCAGCCTTTCCTCATAAGGGAGATGTTCCACTCCCTTCATCATCTTAGTGGCTCTGCGCTGGACTCTCTCAAGCAGTTCCATGTCCTTCTTGAACTGTCCTTCTTGAACTGAGACTTTCATCTCATTTGTCTTGTTGGTGGAACATAGCAGCAATACAGTAATGTGGAAAATAAGACAAAGTAAAGAATTGCTTCTAAAAATACAGAAAATCCATCGGAAATTGTGATTGCTTTAACATGTTGAGTCAGATATACCAACTGGTGATCTTCATATTTGTTAGGTTTAGAAAAAAAACGGTCAAGATTAGGCATGGGACAAGAGAAATCAGAAATATTTAACAATAAAGAGAGAATTCCTCCAAAAAATAGTTCAATGTGGTACTCTTGAAGATTTCCATCTTACAATTCATTTTGTTCTTTGATTGAGTTCCATTCATGAAATGGAACTAATTCTGTTTACTTGGCATTGTATAAGTAATCAATTCAATTATATTTAGACAGGTGTAGAACTGGGAAAAACTAGATGAGAAGGAGACTTCGGGAATTCAAGCCTGAATGCAGACTGTAAAAGATTTTCTCTCTGAGGCTTGTTTCCATCATTAGTGGTATTGCTATTTTCAAAACCACAGCACATAAAAGCCTTCATCACAGATTTGAATTCCATTATACCGGGTTCTGGTTACAAATGCAGAACAAAACCTTCCCAAAAGTTTATTTCTTTCTTTACAGGGCCATTCATATCAGTACATTCCATAAACATGAAAGAGAACTGTCACAAATTGTACAATTCAGGACTTGGAAACCAATAAACACGTTTTCATTCATTTTTGGGGAATGCAACTGAGTGAATGCTCGTGGCTGGGAATAATTGGGCACCATTTCTTGTGAACTGAATCACACACAAAGCAATATTGCACCCAGAAATGGGTATGACCTGCAGAAAAGAAGTTCTGTTCACAAAGTAAGAACAATCTATTTGGATTGAAATTGCACGTCTCTCGTGTCTGATTGATTAAAAGAGGACTTGATGTTTCTTGGACATAAAGATGATGACTGAAGTGTCCCAAGGACACAGAAAAAATGTCAGGATTTATGGTCAAAATTCTGACTCCTTTCACTATTTCTTCTTTTTCTCTTCCAAACTAAACCATTGGGTCAATGACAATGTGATAAGTATGAATAAAAGCATCAGAAGCTCTTTGCACCCTTCTGAAGTGTCAAAATGGAATTAAATCCTAATCTGAATTAACACAGCAGAATGTCCAAGGATACAGCCAATAAAGAATAAATGATGCCAGCTTGTGCACAGACAAATTCAGCCTCTCCACTTCTATATCTTCTTTCTTAATATATTACCTTTCAAAAGTCTGTTAGGGATAAAAGAACCTCTGCTACAATAATACGTGAAAGAGATTGAGATAGAGCTACATGGTCCTATCACCAACCTGATTATTTGCTTCGTTGCAAAGCATCACATCTTCAGTTCAGTCATTGATTTGAGGCTTTCAAATCATTTTGTGATCTTCCTTGACACTAAGCATGCCAACACTGCACAGAGATTCATTTTAGATCATCCTCGGTCATTTGACACACTTTAGTGCTCTGCTACTCAAGTAGAACTTGATGTACACATAAAATAAGAGATGTCATCAAGCCTGTGTAATCCATTTGATTCTCTTGAGACTGTATCTTTCATATAAATTCATCTCTGCAATAACAGTGAAGCCTTACCCTTGTCTTCTGAAAATCTCTCTAATCTCTCAGCAACCTTAGGGAGCTTGAAATACAGAGGAAAACCAAAATATATTCTACTATTATAAAAGCAAAGCACCACAAACATTTTGTTACTAGAAAAATCAAAATCACTTTTAAGGCTATGCTGGAGAAAATAATAACTTGTTTCCAAAGTTTGTTTACTGCAAGGAATAGAAATTTTGTCTTTTCTTTCCTTTTTTGATAACTTTTGCTAAGTTAAATTAACTGACAGAGACACCTCCAGAAAAAATAATATCAAGTTTTGTATTTTATTTATAAACTTAGATTTTAAACAACAACAGAAAGCTGTAGGCACCCTGACAATTATTTAAACTTACAACTTCTAATTGCTCAGGAGCAAAAAATAACTACATTCAAATAACAAGCCAATTCAACAAGCAGCCCTTCCTTAACCCAGCTCCACGGAAACATACCCTGAACCCTTTTCCAATAAAAGCCCAAACTAATAAATGCCTTCTGAGTGAACCCAGATCATCATCTTGAACCACAGCTGTCCTTAATGGAAATACAGAATTTCCAAGAGTTATTTTCTCATCTTAGTAGCCAATAAAATGATGGTATGTTCTCACTTGCAAAAGAGAATAATTCCTTCCTATCCATCCAGCAAAAAAAGACAATTACTAAAGAAAATACCAGAGAAGATTGTTACAGAAAAACTAATTTATATCCAGAGGAACAGACACAGGCCAAATAGATATGTGGTTAGTCATTTACCATTTATGCAGTACTTGACGTCCACTCATTCCCAAAAAACATGGTGTAGCTCAGTTGAAAAGAAAGGAACTATAAAAAATGCTGAGGTGGAGTGTCTGCAGCACACTGATGGCTTGGCAAAGGAATTGCCATTACGCACAGCCAAGTTCATGACCTGCTTGCTCCTCAACCCCGTGGGTTTTTTAGACATCCTCTAGATGTCCTGTGCTCTCGGGTTGTGGCTGCCAGGACGTTAAGCTAGAGGGCACCATGAGGCATACAGACTCTGACCATTCTGGGGGCTGTGGTAGCATCCTCTGGCTTAAATAAATAGCCTCTCCAACCTTTAAACTGGCTTTTGGGAGAGCCTCATGGTATGCTATAGACATATGCACTGTCATTTGTTAAAGCAGCACCATGACAGCTGCACAGCAGCCATCTAAGGTGGAAATTCCCATCTTCACCATGAAGATGGCTGTGGCCATTGTATAGCAACTCTTTGAACTCTTTGAACTCCTTACATGGGGAGATATTCTGCAAAATCAATTCCCTTTTCCATTCCCCGTGCCTGTCATCATCCTGTAGACCCCTCATACTCCACTAGGTTATCTCTTTTCACACGGAATTGTCCTGATGTACACTGTTGTTCCTTATATAGAAGATGCTCCATACTTCTGATCACCCTTTTTGCCCCGTATAGAATCACAGAATCATGGAGGTTGGAAGAGACCTTCAAGATCATCCAGTCCAACCTCTACCTACATCACCACTAAACCATATCACCCCTTGAACCGTTTGCAGTTCTTCTGGATCTCTTCTGACCTGAGCCATGCAGAAACACATGCAGTAGTCACCACATGGAAAAACCATGGGTTTATAAACTGGCATAATGATGACTTCTGGTTTGTTCTCTTTTCTGTTCCTATTCCACCTTCCAACAACAGCATCGACAGGGAAAGGAATTGCATGCTTACACATCAGTTAAAATCCATATATTGCCATCCTCCTAAAACTGTGTATAAGAAGGGAGTTTGGGGGCAAAATATGACTGATAGAGTCATCAGCAGTGCCTTAGACTCATAGCAGCCAGGGAAAATACAATGGTTGATATGAGATACTCTTATAGCCTCAGGTTTCAAACAACATAGCACTTCTGAGAGCTCCAGCACACACTTCAAAACATTTTGGGTCCACAAAATACCTTGAATTCTTGGATAATTATTTGTATCAAGTCAGTAAGTCTGGAAAAGCAACAAAATCACCACGAGATCACAGACATCTTGGCTTTACCCTTGGGTTTGGTCTACAGCATCGTAAATCATAAATAATTGCAGCCTGGAACAAACAACTAGAGGGGACCAAGATTAGTTTTAAAATGAGTCAAGGAGCAATATTTTAACTGAAGATTTTAAAAATTTCAGTATAAACATACCTTATAAAAATATAAATTCTGGCCCTGTCACATGCGCCAGGGAATCGGTGACCTATTTAAAAGTCTGTTTAGGAAAGCAAGACAGAAGATATTGGCCAGCAAGACGAAATCTATATTAAAAGTCTCCACTTCTATGCAGTCTTCTTTGTCTAAAGGCACACTGCTAGAACAGTAAAAGTCAGGAGTATTCATGAATTCTTCACAGATGCTAAATTCTCACATTATAGTCAGCTCCAGCTGGCAGAACGTGTCTGTACCACAGGTGGTTCATGGCCTGGCTTCATTTATTCATGCAACACTGCTGTTCCCTGTTCTCAGGATATACCATGGCATGGGATGTAGGAAATTGAAGAAAAACAAAAGCTCTGAGATGGGGCAACAGTCAACAACCTTGTTCTTCCATTCACCATGCAAAATACCCATGGCACAGGAATAATTAGTGTTGTGCATATGTGTGCCCATACATCTTCTCAATCTAGGGTTTATTTCAAAGCAGTGTCATAGAATCATAGAATCATAGAAACATTATGGTTGGAAGGGACCTCCAGGGTCATCCAGTCCAACCTTTATCCCATCATATTCCTAACCATTAGACCATTAGACCATGGCCTCAAGTGCCTCATCAACCCGTTTGTTGAACACCCCCAGGCACGGTGACTCCACCACCTCCCTGGGCAGCCCATTCCAGTGCCCAACCACCCTCTCAGGAAAGAACTTCTTCCTAATCTCCAACCTAACCTTCCCCTGATGGAACTTGAGGCCATTTCTTCTCGTCCTGTCATCAGCAACTGGGGAGAAGAGACCAACACCAGCCTCACTACAACCTCCCTTTAGGTAGTTGTAGAGGGCAATAAGGTGTCAGTCCATTAAGGGTGGTGCTTCTATAGCACAAGAGCAAGGGTTGGGTCTGCATGCATTAGGGCATGTTGCAAGAGCACATCAGGACATTTGAGGATACAAGGCCTGCCAGGAAAATATAGGGGGGCAGTAAAGAACAGGGGGAGTGAAATTTCCCTCTGCTTCACGGCGTGATTAGAAGGTGTGGTGCCCAGGAGGAATTATTCCCAGAACCACATGCAGATTTAATCTCAAAGGGAATCACGTGGTTCTCTCCAGAAGACAGCCTGGGAACAAAGTGGTATGCAGAGAGTCAGGAGAAAAAAAAGAGCAGAATCCAAGTGTGAATTTCTGTAGTGGACTAGAAATAACAAGTGCAGCCTAGCAGCACAGCACACAATGGTTTGAAGAGGGATCGTGTTAACTACCAAAAGTCCTTCTGCATCTAAAAACCATGCCCAGATCTTTAATGTAGCAGCACAGTAAAATGATCTTGGGTTTATCTGTCTCCAGAAAGCAAAGCAATTGATAAGCTCTCTATCTGCCACGGGGATAAACACCATCACACTCGATGAGTCTGAGTATAACCATTTTGATGCTTAAGCTCCTACGTTTGTCCTCTCTTGGCTTGTCAGGCACATTCCACTGAGTAACACTGAGTTACTCCCATCCTGCTGTGAAGCTGGACTGTATATTCTTGTCAATGTTTGTCTGGAGCCTTGGGTCATATTGAACTAGTATAAATTAAGAGAGGAAAGACAGTGCTAATAGCATACAAGAGAGTGATATAGATGACAACATTTACCCATATCAGATTGTCCATCTCAGAAGAATGAGTCAATAAAAAACTGGATGACCATCAGCCTGAGTCTGCAGCAAGGCTCCATGTTATACCTTTGGATACAAAGAAAGACACCTTGCCCTTTCTGCAACTAATGTGTCTGTAGATAGTGTACCTAATTACAAATACATTTCAGCATCTCACTGAAGTTCTGTCCTTCTGACTGGAATGCGTGACTGCTACTACATAATTCATAACATGATTCTCAATAATTTTCAGTCAAGGTTCAAGCAGGAATGTGTCACACTAGGATTATATTATTTATGAGCATAATGTTGGATTTAAGCCAATGACACACCAATAAATTTTATCTCAAAGCCTGACATATTGCATGCTGTTTTCCCTGGCTCACAAACAAATAACTACGGCTGTTGCAAAATTACTTACAGTTCGACTCAAATCAGATCTTTTTCGTGATTAGTTCTTATCTTACTTGAAAAACTGATCATATTATTTCTTTCTTGCAGATGTTGAAGCGTATTTTTTCCTTCATTTTTAAAGTGCATCCTGCACAGAAAGCTAAGCCAGGTGGTATTCTAGAAGAAAAATCTGGAACAAAATGCTGTCGGACCCTCTTAAAGGGTAGAGTTTTCAATCTCATCTAAAGACAAAAGACTTGTGTGTGTCTCCCAGACTAAGCAGAAAGCCACCATAATTTGCCATTGAAAGTAATCTTAATAATGTGGGCATTACCCTAAACACAAGGGTAAATAATGTACCTGGAATGTACTGGGATGTAAGGGATCCTGTGAGAAATACTCTAGAAGCAATTCTCAGCTAACACCAGGCCCTTGAAATACAGAGCTCTAGGGTGTGCTTCAGCATGCAGCCTTGAACAACTACGTTTAGACCTCAGATTTACATATATAAATCTGTGTTCACATCTGACCAAAGGTGTCCAAGCTCCCATGACAGTGAGTGGGGATCCAGGGGTCAGTACCAGTGTATAAATGAAGGCATCTGATGTCATCTGAGATGCTTTATGCAGCAATTCTGCACCAGACTGGCAGAAGAGGGGCACATGTGACAAAAGGCAGACACAGAATCACTGAATTCATAAGGTTGGAAGGGACCACAGTGGTCATCTGGTCCAGCCTCCCTGCCTAGCAGGGTCACCCTAGAGCACATGGCACAGGACCACATCAAGATGGGACCCATGTCTTTGGAAGATGGAAATCAAGGACAATTTCACATACATGTTACATTTACATTAGATGTCTTTATATGTGCAGTGAATCCCTAAACAAAGGTATCTAATATCATTTGGGATGTCCAAGATAAACCTACCTGGCTTCAAGACCTGTATCATCCCTGCCAGTCCCCTGTGGATGTCTCAAATGTCCTAGGACACCTCAGGCGGCATAAAACATTTGCAAGGTATTTATGGAAATGAATCAACTCCCCCTGGTCTAAGCTAGTTGTTTAGACAGCGCTTGACAGAATAAGGCACCTACAGAGGGTGATTTATTCCTTTCAGAGACAGCTATTATGAACTGACCTCCAAATGTGTTTTCTCTGACTGGGGAGAAGTTCTTGAAGACCATTTTAGATTGAGTACCAAAAACCTGTTGAGATTAATTCCAGTCCAATGAATTGAAAGCATCAATGAGAGCAATATAAAGATTCCAGTTGGCTCCTCCAAGCTTCGTGGGCATTTCTGAGCAAGAATTTTAAAAGTAGCTGAAGATTTCTGTATCTTCAATTCTAAGCAAGATACCTAAGGATATATTTTTTGAGATCACCAATAACTTCATCGGCTGAGAAAAACTCCTGAAAATCAGGCAAATCACTCTAAATTATCCCAAACTGAATGACTCAATAATATTTTTTAATGCAGGATCTTATTTGCTCAGTCTCACATTCCCAGTTCTAATATTGTCAGTCTGTGACAGCAGTCTTGTAAAGATAAATCCATTAAGATCTGCAAGATGCACTGGCAATACTTTGTGATTGTCACAGTATGTCTAAAATTATCAAAACAACACAATTTCATCCCTCCAAAAACCTCCTTATATATTGTTCCTCTGCTCCTGTAACTACTGCCAATTAGCATCACATTTTTCATGGCTGAATAGGATAAAGAATCACCACGCTGTATGTTTTATGCTATGTCACCGTGCTCTGTGCTTTACTAACAGGAATCAAAGGATAAATGCTGATGGCAAATGTGTATGGGTGTGTATCATATATCCCAGCACATAAACACACACACATACATATGGATCTCCTGCACACCAGCATAAATCTGATGAGGGCAGCTTCTAGTCATTAACAGGGTAATTTACTTCTATTTCAAACTTAAACCAACTCAGGATGATGCTGAGCATATGTTCATCCTACTTACTGATATATCCCTATTTATCATTGGCAAGAAATGACTTCTCTGCAAGGTTTTTGTGTTGCTAAAGCAATCTAGGTGCTAATAAAACGTATGTTAGAGCCAATTCCTGCCACTGGAGATCATTGAGCCTTATCCCAACAGCCCTGAAAATCAACTATGTCTCTTCTACTCAATTCAGTGGGAAAGTCCCCAAAACATGATTCAATGGCTGTTTTAAGGTGAAGGATGTTGATTGAAAAGCTTCAATCTGATTTACTTTTAAAAACCTCCGGATCTTCACTAATGTGCAATACACACTCTAAGTGGAATTCCACACAAAGCTAAATTCTTCATTACCTCCAGAAAGCTGAATTAACATAAACAAGGACAGATACTGTGTTTGAAGGCCACATTACTTTTGTTTTCAGAAGCAAAGAGAAAAAGAGATGTGGATCCTTTGAAATAAAAGAATGTTCTAAAGGGTTGTGCTGATCAAGGACAGCTTTCACTTTGCATTAGGGATATTTTATTGTCCCTTATTAGTGTTTATAAATGTCAGGAAATGTCCTTGGCAAAGACCAAGCAGACTGTAGCATTTTGTATTTATCTGGCTCAGTGCTTTGCAATTGGCCACTTGCACTCCCACAAAGTTGATGCACTTTGCTATCAAATCAGATCACCAGCATTTAATGCACAATGCCTATGATAAGCTATAGGACAACAGAAATGGAGGTTAAGATTTTTTTTTTATTTTTAAAAGGTCCTAGAATTATGTTCATTTCTGTGTTTATCACCTTATTTTACAACAGGCTTAGGGGAAAATTTTCAGTTCAGGGCTTCCTTAAATCCTAACCAGACAACATTCCCTGGCAACTACTTAAAGCTGACATAACCCCTGAAGTTTTGACCAGTAAAGCAGAGCATCACACTTCAGGGAAGATTCCAGGGAAGACAATGTTTAGGCACTGGTGGCAATAAGGATGGACCAGGAGCAGATAGCAGAGGCAGGGAACTGGGTTGTGCTTCAGTTCTCTGTGAGAGGCAACAAAAAGACACTGGCCATAAGTCAGTACCTGGAAGAGATGGACATTTTACCAGGGCATGAAGTGATGGGACAAGGGGGAATGGGTTCAAACTGAGAGGGGAGATTGAGATTGGATGTGAGGAAGAAATTCTTTGGTGTGAGGGTGGTGAGAGCCTGGCCCAGGGTGCCCAGAGAAGCTGTGGCTGCCCCTCCATGGCAGTGTTCAAGGCCAGGTTGGATGGGGCTTGGAGCAACCTGGTGTGGTGGGAGGTGCCCCTGCCCATGGCAGAGGGGTTAGACTAGATGATCTCTAAAGGTCCCTTCCAACCCAAACCATCCTATGATTCTATGATTCTATGAAATAAGGATATATTTCCTTAGTAAACACGCTGCAGAGGTAAGAACAGGAATATGATTTAGTTTAGGGACAGAGCAGCCCCCCTTTAGCCAATCCCTTCATGTTATGCAATGTCACCACAGGTTTATTTTCTCATTGCAGAACTGCAGAAAGTTCAGTGTCCAGTTTTACCCCACCTCGTGAACACAGGACAGCATTAGCACTTCAGTACTTCACAGTCCAGGCCAATTAGTACCCTTCCTTCACTTTTTCAAGATGTTGAAAGACAATTAGCATGAGAAACATGAATCCCTTCTGGAAGATGTTCCCTCTGGCTCTCAAGTCTTCCACAATGTGATCCTTGTAACATCTGGTAACATTGCTGTAGATGTTCCTCCTGCAATTTGGGTCACAGCACACACACATGTTTCAGCATCATAAAGTCTTATATTCTCTTCAGATAGAACCATAATATCTTCTGACATGTACCAAGGCTTAAAGATTTCTTTCTTTTCTTTGAGTAACAGGGAAAAACTGTTTGTTCTTTTTTTACTGTCTGAAAAAAACAGGTATTTCTCCTGGGGTTCAAACTTTGTTTCCTGTGATTTCCTTTTCCTGGTGCAAAGAACGGAGTTCATCATAAAAATGCAATTGAGTCAAACCAAAAGGCTTCCTTACACATCATCTTTACTGACGTGGCCACCAGTAGCTGTTTCAGGAATGAGTAAAAGCAACTCTCTATAAAATGATCCATTCTTCAACTCCTCATCCCACTTTCAAGTGAAATTATTTTCCTTTAGTTGAAAAGTTGCCCTGACCAAGCCTTTATTAGAAAGGGTTGAACCACCCAAGAGCAGGTCTTGTTTTGAGCTCAGCTCTCCAACTGCATAGAATCATAGAATCATAGAAATCACAGAATCATTCTGGTTGGAAGGGACCTCCAGGGTCATCAAGTCCAACCTTTATCCCATCATAGAATCATCAAGGCTGGAAGAGACCTTCAGGATCATCCAGTCCACTTACCTCCATCACCACTAACCCACATCACCCAGTGCCACATCCAGACCCCTCTTGAACACCTCCAGGGAGAAAGATGTGCAGAAGCCACACAAAGAGGTATCATGTGATGCTGCACTGCAGCAGCAGCTGAAGAGTCCACATACAAAGGCTGAGAAACCCCTGGCTCTGCCCGGGGCTGATGGGACAATCTTGGTGTAATCCTATTTTAGTTTTTAAATACCCTTTGGAAACAGTGGGAATTGTGGGAATGCATAGGGTAGTGCCTCATAGTGCATATACATATATGCATAGTGCAATGCATAGTGGAGTGCCTCAGGGGTCGGTACTGGGACCGGTGTTGTTCAATATCTTCATCAACGACCTGGATGAGGGTACAGAATGTATCCTCAGCAAGTTTGCTGATGACACTAAACTGGGAGGAGTGGCTGACACACCAGAAGGTTGTGCTGCCATTCAAAGAGACCTTGATAGGCTGGAGAGTTGGGCGGGGAGAAACTTAATGAAATTCAACAAGGGCAAGTGCAGAGTTTTGCATCTGGGGAAGAACAACCCCATGCACCAGTACAGGCTGGGGGCTGACCTGCTGGAGAGCAGTGTAGGAGAAAGGGACCTGGG
>VZRW01013133.1:241661-268033 GCA_013398125.1 Aegotheles bennettii
GATTCTGTGATTCTGTGATTCTGTGATAGGGTATATCTGACTCTCAATAGGATGTAATAACTCAGGCAGAGCACAACAATAATATTGGCTCTATAGAATTACTGGAACATGCTGCTGCCTAATAAGTGCAGAGCAGAAGGTGAACAAGCTTGGATCTGTCTGCCAGCTCCAAAACGTCTGTAATTAGATCTTATCAGTTACTTAACATCCTACTTCTGCCTATATTTTGTTTACATCAAGAAACCAATTATTCCATTACTAGCCAGTATATGTCAAGCAAATACAACACAATTTAGTCCCATATTTAAAGTGTTATAATTACAAATCTGAACTAGTGCCAGATTTTACTAAAGGTAAATGAGAGCTCTTCTACGAATGCACCATATGCACATGCTTCCTTTTAGAGAAATCAGGTAGCATATAAAGCACGGTGAATATAGAGGTGCTCTGGGATAAACTGAAGTCTTTTAAGTGTGTATTATTCAGAAATGCTGACCAGAAATATTTTGTGCATTTAAATGTGTTCAAAATATGCAAAGAATTGCAACAGTACTAATAGAGAGATTCATTTATTAGAAGTTGTATAAGTTCTCCAGCTTTGAAGAATTTCTTTCCATTTTTTACCTCTGTCCAAAAGCTGATTTTAAACCCCAAACTGCTTCTTTTCAAGACATTATCAACCCCCTGATATACGTTCAGTTTTTGACACTGGGTTAGGTTTTTGGTCAAAATCAGTCGCTATAAGCTAAATACTTTTAACTGAAAATATCTATGGCAATAAAAAACTATACTAAAACTTTCTGGAGAGGCATTTATTGAATGACTTCTACTTTACTATCCATAACACAAACACATAATATCCAGAGTTTCACCTTCAGCCACTGAACTTGGGAATACATCCCCCCTTTTTTACTTTGAGGGACACAATGATTTTTGATACAGCATTCTACAATCTCTCCAATGAGGCCATGAGCAGTGCTTGTGCACCTCCTGTGCTCTTACTGCTTCAATATTACCTGGAGACTGGATTAAGAGGTCACTGGATGGTTAGCATTAAAAGATTTCCATTAAAGAGTCACCCTCACCCTTGAAATCTAGCTTTTTCACCACTCTAAGAAACAAGGACACATTTCTTCATTCTTATGAACAATGGATGTATCTTAGGCAGCTGGATGATGCTAAAACAGACAACCAGAGAATCTCAGCATCATTTAACCAGCCTTCTGAAAACTGTCAGGTTCTGTTATAAATGAGAAAGCTGCAGGAACAATGACTCAGGTACATTCACCCTGTATTCTTGATCAAACAAGAAGTTGTATCAGAAAGTAAATAATGCAGCCTCAGTAAGAGCATCTTGAAGGAGGTTGTGCAGAATATGCAGCTATGCAACGTAATCCAACTGCATTTTGCAAGCAGGTAAAAGGATTAGTGTTTACAACCCAGCAATACATTTTATACTGTTATTTCTAGTGCTGAATCTCAAATTATCCAAGCAGTAGGAAAATTCACTGCAAGTAGGCTGTATCTACAAAATCATGCAGTTATTTACCATCTTTTAGCTTTTGTAGATCTTTTTCAGGGAGTTACTTTTCAGTAACTCCTGCTCTTTGAGACTTGTCCCCATGCAATCCCAATTACAGGATTAAAGGATGTTTCTGGAGAAGAGGTGTGAGAAGCCCTCTCTTGCTAAGGTGCAGTCACAAGGTCTACTAGATCAGACTACCTGAGTTTCTTCCCTCTAGCTTACGGAGTCCTAAAATCCAAAGAACTTGCTGTTAACAGGAGCATACGTGGATAGGATGAGTAACAATCTGGGGAGAAGAATTACTAGCAGATAATCTCTTCCTTCTTTGAGTGCTTCCTTTTATTCCCATTCACATGGGCCCAGCAAACGCTGTCCCCTTGGAGGTACAAAAAGTGAACTGTAGCTCCAATTTTCTATACCACACAGCAGAAGGGGATGCCAATGCCAACAAATGACAACAATTATCATCAGAGTCATGTTTGTATACTATTATACTTCAGGTCTAATAGCAAACCCAAGAACATGTAGGTTTTCCATTTATTCACAGCACAGATGGCAGCAGCACGAGTTTTCACCACCTAACCCAACATTTGCAATCACAATCGTGTGGAAAAATCCAGGGCAATTTAAAAATTATGAAAGTTAACAGAGTTCCTAGGCAATGATTCAAGGAAGACTGTTTCATATGATTTTGTGGTCTCCTGATGCAATTCTGTACCTAAGATATCAGATTGTATCGGAACTCTCTGACCCTGCCTGCTGTAAGAAATTCAAAGAAGAATCTCTACATCCATCTTAACCTTAAAACTTAAAAGGTAACATGCAATTGTTTTCCATTAGCTCAAAAAAATTTATCAAACAATATCTCTCATTCCATCACTCCAAGAATTTTTTTATGTTCCCAAAATCCACAGACAAGAGGATGCTGGCAGAAAGACAATACTGGATTAGAGGAACTCTAAAGAGAACTTGAAGAAATTATGATGATAACTGATGGGTGACACCCACAAATCACTTCTCTCCAACCATGGTAACTAAAGAAATCTTAGCTCCATGGGAAAGTTAACTCTTACCATGATTTTTTTGCAATAATCAATTGAAAAGATATTTTTTTGAGTAATAAATTAGTACCTATGGATAACTTAGCCCTTTTCATTCCACATAGGGTTGCTAAGCATGTCAGATGTGAATACAGCTCTGTTTGAAAATAGATCAACATCAACAATTCATTCCAGACAGATATGTAAGCTGTTACTACATAAGAACTTTCAGGCACTGCTCAGGTTTTCAAAATACTTATACTAAGTCTTTTCTTTTTATAAAGTAGACCAGATCACCATCTCTAAGCTCAATAACTGAGAAAATGTCACATTGACTAGGCTCCTTTTCCTGTAAATACAGATTCATTACCTTTAACATCAGTAGGGATGAGTAGATTTGTCTAATGTGATCTACTCTATCATCTAGAGAAGATAATTTCTACTTCTTCTGCCTTTATTGAGATCAATAATGTGTTTTCTATTGATGCACAACCTCAGGGTGCATCTCAGGTGAATAGGGTGCTTGACTCAAGTGTCCAGGTTCATTCTGGGTGCCTTAGGACTATGGAGATATCCCCACTGCAGGACTTCAGGAGACCTCCACCCCTCCAGTTTGGTAGCCAGCAGCCTCATGAACCTAAGACATCTGAAACCTCTGGTTAGACACCCCACTACCTGTCCCAGCCTGTTTCTGAAGACACGATGATACACAGGTTCTCATGGTGGCTTTGATAGTTTCTTTCAGTGTTTCACCTGTTATTAAATTATCAATAAATTGCTCAGTACAATGTGAAATGTGTTTCAGTGTCTGCCTCAGAACCACTGTGTGCAGGTGTAAAATTGCCTGCTAATGCCTCCTCACAATACCCCCAATTTCATATCTGAAGGCTGCATTTATTCTTTTTATTATACTGGGCATTTCTATAACATTGCTTCTCAGAACCTTTCAAGGGTAAATCCTCCGTTTTCACAGATTTGTTGTTACACACACAATTGCCAAAATTTATATACATTAGGTCTAGGTCAAAAACAGTGATGGCTGCTTTATATACCTGACCTGTGCTTATTATGATTTAGAACTCCATCAGGCTAGATGATAAAGCAGGTGTAACAAGTAGTGATTTAATATTTACTTCAACACCCCAGACAGATAAAAATTTAATAGGATATAACAAATTTCCTAAGGCACTTTTGTACCATCCTGTAGAAGTTAACAGAGAATTACATCCTTTCTAAACAATCCGATCTTACGGTTCAAAACAAGGTTAGGAAACTTTTCATTCTCTGTAACAGTAAGTTTTAAGAATAATTGTCATAGAAATTCACTTTTTTCTTCCCTTGTAAATTAAGGGCTTGCCCTTAAGGACTGACATTAGCACATTCTGAAATGACAGATCTGATGATTCCCAGATTTGGGTGAAGTCCATACCTTGGTAAAAAACCTGGTGATTCTAATCTATTTAAGGATGCCTCTTTCTTCCAAAAGTAATTCATTTATCCAGAGAAACAATTTTTTACAGTTTTACAAAAAGGCTCAAAAAATGACATTTTCATAGAAAACAGCATAGACACAATGAAATTAAACATCTTCTCTTTTACAACTGGCCATCTTTCCAGCTCTGTTGGCACCCAACAGGAAGAACAAGGGACTATTCACAAAGTAAAGCACAAAACAGCAGGTTTGGTTTGGGGCATGTAAGTGGTGACAAATCTACAAGTACAGTAGATACCACCAGTTTGAGTTCCTTGCATGACTTCAGGTCTAGAGAATCACAAATCATCTTCAGAATTTTGTTCAAACTAATGAAAGATCTTGCAGGAATTATCATTCATTAGAATGTACCATTTTGGAATGTTTATGGAATAAAATAAAGGTTTATATAACTCAGGAAAATACTTTTAATACACTTCTTTTGGGGCATGGACATCTCCCAAGATGATCAGTGGCTTTAGCTGATTGTAGTGATTAGAAAATGGCCATAGCAGCCCAGATTCTAAAACTCTAAGGACTCAAGCTGAAATGAAGAAATTTGCTATGCAGTAACACTATACAGCTTAGAGCTTTTACTTTAAAACTGATGTCTTACCAAATATAGCCTTCTGTGTTCCCTCTGGGAAAGGTTCTACCATTCTGTTTCCATTGACATGATGTTTATCTAGAAGAGGGGAAAAAAGAAAAGTCAAAATGTAATAAAATATATGCTTTGCATAAAGCCAACTGTTTTATTCTTACAGTTCTGTTGAAACCTAAAGTTTGATTTATGAAAGCCAACTTGTACAATTCACTAATACTGGAAACTTCACACTATTTTTCAAAAATACTGTCCATAACTCCCAGGGTGTAAACTGGAGATGCATTTTAGTTTAGTGGATAAGGTAAGTCAGCTGATACTAACATGGCACACATGTATAGAGCAATATAGAGTAGTAATCCCTGTCAAAGGTAGAGCATTCTTGAAAGCAACCTCCTCATGCAAGCAGGAAAACCAGGGAAACCCTAATTCTCTGCTGCTGCTATGATGTGTTGGTGCTCAAGCACAAGCTTTTTTATATGATCAAGGATGAACTATGTGTATTGTCAGCTCTAGTCTGGTGGGTTGACCTCGGCTGGTTGCCAGATGCCCACCCCAAGGTTCACAGAATCACAGAATCACAGAATCACAGAATCCCAGAATCCTAGGGGTTGGAAGGGACCTCGAAAGATCATCCAGTCCAACCCCCCTGCCAGAGCAGGGTCACCTAGAGTCCATCACACAGGAACGCATCCAGGCAGGGTTTGAATGTCTCCAGCCAAGGAGACTCCACAACCTCTCTGGGCAGCCTGGTCCAGTGCTCTGGCACTCTCACAGGAAAGAAGTTCTTCCTGAGATTCACATGGAACCTCCTGTGCTCCAGTTTGCATCCATTGCCCCTTGTCCTATCATTGGTCAGCACTGAAAAAAGCTTGGCTCCATCGTCCTGACACTCACCCTTTACATATTGATAAACATTCATGAGGTCACCCCTCAGTCTCCTTTTCTCCAAGCTAAAGAGACCCAGCTCCCTCAGCCTTTCCTCATAAGGGAGATGTTCCACTCCCTTCATCATCTTTGTGGCTCTGTGCTGGACTCTCTCAAGCAGTTCCCTGTCCTTCTTGAACTGTGGGGCCCAGAACTGGACACAGTACTCCAAATGTGGCCTCACTAGGGCAGAATAGAGGGGGAGGAGAACCTCTCTTGACCTACTGACCACCCCCCTTCTAATGCACCCCAGGATGCCATTGGCCTTCTTGGCCACAAGGGCACATTGCTGGCTCATGGTCATCCTCCTGTCCACCAGGCCCCCCAGGTCCCTTTCTCCTACACTGCTTTCCAGCAGGTCAGCCCCCAGCCTGTACTGGTGCATGGTGTTGTTAATGTTCCCACCAGGACTCCACAACGGAGATGTTTTTCACACAGGGTACTTCTTCTGCTATGGCCACATTTCTTCCATTTTTCTTAGAAAACACAAAATTAGTAAAATCTTATCTGCTGTTTTCATGGAAACTGAACAACTGATAGAACTGAGGTTTACTTGAGTTAAACAGTCCTTTTCTAGCCACTATGGTTACCTACTCTCAGGTGCAAGATCATTTTCTCTAGAGAGCAGCTGAGCTCTGAGAAATCTGGTCCATGGAAGTAGACAGATGAGCTACAGCTATCACAACCTGCAGCTTAAGCCTAAATTATACATCCTTGCACAAGCATACAGGAGGACATAAGACAGAACATCTATACAAAGCATTTGCATAAAAGCCAAATCAAGACTGAGACTTTCCATCTCAAGGAGCACAAATCATCCAGAGAAGTGCAATATTGTGGCATTACTGGTGCTCATGGAGATGACTGCTGTGCAATAAAATAGTAGAAGCCTGGCTTTACCCCCTTCATGACAAGGAGGGTGGCTCCCAGGGGCTAGAAACTGCTCCATTTCCAAACTAAATAAGTTATTCTTCACATCCCAATGTACTTCTCTTTCATCCCAATGTACTTACCTGAGAGTAAAGAAAATTCTACTCCTTTTGATAACAGAGGCTTATTGCTATTGTATAATCAGCCCATAGACTGGAAGGGTTCTATGTAGAACCTGGAAATGAGGTCTCCAACCTCCAAATAAAATAAAATACACAGATCCACAGTAGAAAATTCCAAATCCTTTTCACTGGCATCCCCACATTCATTTCTTGATCTACTAAGACTCATTGTCAACCAATGAAAGAAATAAAACCACCTGAACTCAAAACACAGGTTTCTGTTCACAAAATGCTTTCCAGGGAGAAAGCCAAGAGATTTACTCAGTACGTGCATTGTTTTACTTCCTGTAGTAAAGAACCTGGTGAGGAATATAACAGGTCCAACTGAGAATGTGGGATTGTCTTGTGAATTCTCTGAAAGCAGTATTATTCATAGCACAGTACAAATCCCAGCTGGCATCAAACATTTATCAGCAGTCAATGAGAAGGGAAAATCAGGGTTACCTGCAATCGGAACAAGAGGTGTCACGAAGAGAATCGTTTGCATTTAGGAAGATTGAATGGTTTGTGCCACACACACCAAGAAAGGAGCTTTAGGAAGGAAATTGTTGGGAGGTTCCAAAGTAGGAGTAATATGACCAGCAGCATACAAGGTTTCAACCTTGTATTACCAACATGATCTACAGCCAGCTGAGAGAAGCGACCAGTCAGAAAAATTATGAAACATCATGCAAGATCAAATGCACTAACCCTGCCCTAGCCCTGACAGCTGCCTTCATTTAAAGATTGAATGACATGTATGATGCATGAAGTAGTTATCATTTCAAATGGTGAGGCTTTCAATATATTAAAATTAAACTTTTAGAGGTGAGATGGGCTTGAATGAAAGCAGTGTTTTCAGAGTTCTCATGTTGTCTTCCAATGCCTTCATACTTTTGTTTCAAAGACCTTAGACAGACAGAATCATTCATTTTCTTGTCTGTTTTACAATTTTTCCAATATTCCCTGCCTAGATGAACTAAATAGTAAAAAAAAAAAAATAAATTACATGGACTTTCACAAAACATGCACCCAAACTTAGGGAGAAAGTAGTAACATAAAGAAAAGAGCCTCTCAACAAGTAAATCATCTAAAGAACATTGCAGTTTGGGGCTTTTTACTGAACAGTTTTTCTTGTGAAAATGTAAACTTTAATTCTCACCTACAAACTGGATTGAGTAGCTCCAGAAAATCAGAAATATTTTGGCTCCATCGAATTAGAAAAAAAAAAAAATAGATGGACTTTCCCTGTAACTTGACAACAGAAAGAACAAATGACTTTTCCAAGCTCAGCATCATTCCAGAGACAAGGGTAAGATAAAACCTGTTGTTACAGAGATATGGAAGGATTACCAGTGAACACTGAACTGGCTATGAGAAGTTAACTTCAGCTTCTTGGTGGTGAAAACAACACGTTTCACCCTCATACTGTCAATATTTACAGGGTTAATCCTTCAGTGGACTACAAAAGCATTGGGAGGACACGGATGTCTTTATTTCATCTTATTGATCTTGATCCTCAGGGTTCCAACAGAAAGCCAATTGGTAAGGAATACATTGTTATTTCTGTTCTATTGATATGTAAGCTGTCAGCATTTTCATGACCGTAACTTCACAACCAAACAGCTGGGGCTTCCTTCCCCAAATGCTGCTCCAACCTCAAATGCAAAAACTCTCTACTATTTTTCAAATTAAGCCTGAGAGATATCTGCAACATACTTTGCTCCCTGCTGAACTGAAGTACCATGCACGGAAAGCAACACCTATCCTGGAGGTCTTGACATTCAACTGTAGCTTTAGGCAAAGTCTGCTTTAGATAGCTGCAGTGCTTGGCTTGCTCTCCTCAGATTCTCTGGGTTTTCATAGAAATAATCCTTCCCAGATCCTCTGTATCTGTGAAACAGCGTAATAAATGGAAAGATAAGAAAAAGTTGCTAAACAGCTCCTCAATATTTCTTCAGCATTATTCAGTTTTTGCTGCCTCAATAGTTTCTAACATAATTCTACAGTTGTCTTTTGCTAAAGATTCAGTAACTTCAAGTCAAGCTCTGTCCACACATGGATTAGGCTGTATCTGTACTGGTAAACTATTCAAATAAACAAGTCATATCTAGAAACTATTTGAGAGTGTGTTAATTAGCCCAGCTGAAATCAATCCCATCCTAGCAATTTACCAGCATGGACCATCAAGTTCCTGTGTCTGGACCTGTCCTCTGGCACATTTTAATTTATTAGTATACACTTCATTTATCTTCCCAGTCCCATGGACGTAGATGGTATCACACCAGTGACAGATAAATTTAACAACGAAAGACGTTCAAATGAGAAAGCTTTTTAAATATCTTCTTTCAACCCAGCTTGACTTAAGTTCTCAACAGATTGACTGTTCTCCTCTAAGCCCAGAGGAAATGTAAAGCTCAGGTAAATAAAAACTCACTGCCAATAAATAAAGTTAATGCCACAAGATTTATAGCACTTATCAGATCTTTAACAGAATCAAACTTGCAATTATTAGAGAGTGAGGTTTGTGCTTCTTTATCAAATATGCAAAATTAAAGCACTGGTCTAACGCAGAGCAGTCAGACACTCATCAGCAAAATCCCCTCTCACAGCAGTACAGATGAAATAAAAGTAATGCCAAGAATTAAATCAGCAGTGCAGAAAGTCTACACAAGGCATTTTGCATAACTGATGATAGCGGAGAGGAACCCCAGGTTAAGATACCCAAAGTCATTAATGAACATGAGTTTGTGGACACAAATGAAGCTGCTTCAAAAGATTTGGCTTTCAGAGAATGCTGATCCAGCATTGAGTGAAAATCAGAAATTTTCTGGTCTCAAGATATTCAATCTCAATCATTTTAAAGATTTGAGGGCATCTATTTTTGATTAGTAAAGAGATTCATATGTTCTCCATATGTACCTTTTGATTTTTAAACCATTAGGGATTATTTAGACTACATATCCAAACTTGTTTTATCAGAGCAGCCAGAAAGTTATTATTTTTAAATGAAAACTGAGATTCTCACATAATCAAATTAATCCAGGAGTAGGGGTCATATTTATGCACAAGGACTGTTAATTTTCCATGGTAAACTGGCCAGGAACTGAATTGAAAATAGCTGATTAACCAATTACCAGGAGCCTCCTTCATCTCCTACCAGCACAAACACCATGGGTACGAGAGGAGGAAAAGGGATAAGCAATGATGGGGCGAGGGAGGAACTTCCTAAAGCAAATCAGCTGCTGCTTGAATGATTCCTTTTCCCTTTCTCTTTTGCCTTAGACATCTTTTCCTACACTTTCCATCACACCACCGTAGTGGAGGGTTTTTCTCCACTGGCTACACAAAACACTCACTCAGCTGTCGAAGCAGCAGCTAAATCACTGAGGGGCTGGAAATTACATAGAATCACAGCATGGTCAGGGTGGAAAGGGACCTTTAAATGTCACGTAGTCCAACCCCCTGCCATGGGCAGGGACATCTACAACTCGATCAGGTTGCTCAGAGCCTAATCCAACCTGATCTTGAATGTTTCCAGAGATGGGGCAACAGAATTCCTGACAGATGACAGAGAAAGCAGGTCAGAGGATACAAGAAGTTTGTAAAACAATTATAAAAACAACTCTGTTGTTATTATTTCTAAAAGGGGCATAATATGTATCGTAAGAGTTGCAAGATGGGCACCGTGGAAACATCAAAGCACTGCTCACTTTGCAGGGTTAGCTGAGTGTGGAATGTACATAGAATATTGAGCATTGTTGCCATATTCATTTGAAACAAAAATTTGAAGGCAATAAAGGGGAATAAAATTTAGAGTCAGCCCCGTGTGAAAAAGACTGCTCTCATCTAAATAAAGAGGGGTGAAGAAAAATGTCCAGCGTTGCATAAGGGAGTTCTTTAAATGCTTCCTAAATTGTGCATGTGAGCGGAGTTTGTCATCCAGTCACAGCTCCACCTCTAGAAAGCGAAGCAATGGAAAGTGAGATGACAGACACCACTTGAAAACTCATCCCATGGAGACAGACTGATGGCATCTCACTGTCACCTACAGCTGCTACGTTTTTTATTTAAAGTGTAGGAGTGAGCAGTGTAGGAGGAAGGGACCTGGGGGTCCTGGTGGGCAGGAGGATGACCATGAGCCAGCAATGTGCCCTTGTGGCCAAGAAGGCCAATGGCATCCTGGGGTGCATTAGAAAGGGGGTGGTTAGTAGGTCGAGAGAGGTTCTCCTCACCCTCTATTCTGCTCTAGTGAGGCCACATCTGGAGTCCTGTGTCCAGTTCTGGGCCCCACAGTTCAGGAAGGACAGGGAACTGCTTGAGAGAGTCCAGAGCAGAGCCACAAAGATGATGAAGGCAGTGGAACATCTCCCTTATGAGGAAAGGCTGAGGGAGCTGGGTCTCTTTAGCTTGGAGAAAAGGAGACTGAGGGGTGACCTCATCCATGGTTACAAATATGTAAAGGGTGAGGGTCAGGATGATGGAGCCAAGCTTTTGTCAATGATGACCAATGATAGGACAAGGGGCAATGGATGCAAACTGGAGCACAGGAGGTTCCATGTGAATATCAGGAAGAACTTCTTTCCTGTGAGAGTGCCAGAGCACTGGACCAGGCTGCCCAGAGAGGCTGTGGAGTCTCCTTGGCTGGAGACATTCAAACCCCTCCTGGATGCGTTCCTGTGTGATGGACTCTAGGTGACCCTGCTCTGGCAGGGGGGTTGGACTGGATGAGCTTTCGAGGTCCCTTCCAACCCCGAGGATTCTGGGATTCTGTGATTCTGTGATTTATTGAAGGCCCAAGTTTAACTTTCCTGCTGGAGTTTGTAGGCTCCTGGAAGACCACAGTAAAATGAATGCTGCAATGAGAAGACGCCAGATTCATTGCTCCTGTGATGGCTGAGGAAGTTTTACTGCTTTAGGAGAAGACAGAATTATCAGCAACTTGAAAACTGATGTAACAACAAATCTAACCCGCAGCTCGAGACATGTGAAGTGCTTTTGTGAGAAGACTGAGATTCAGAGAAAGCTGCTCATGGCATGATTGGTAACCCACTGCGAGATACATGGACTCTCAGGTCTGATCAACCCCTACTGCTTTTTCATATAACACTTTTTACTGCTGTGCACCATCAATATACAGTACATAATTGAAGGCCAGTGGGTTTCTTTTCTCTCTTGTAAACAAGAAATTATCTAATTTCTACTTCCAGTGAAAGACTGCAATGTTTAAGGAAAAAAATGGCGGAAGTTTGGCAACGCAGTGTTACCATTTCACATGTAATAAGTAAAAGGTCTGTAAATGTCACCAAAGAGAAGAAATCCTAAACTAAAGAAGATTAAGCAGTAAAATTAAGGAATTCATTGCCCTTGGGTAAAAGTTCAACACAGGTGACAAATGAAAATTCAGTTCAAAGGCAGCAAAATTATCCTTGCTTACCAGGATTTTCCAAGCAAATATTTTCTTTTTCATTTAACCATCTAACCATTGAACCATTTAATTTATTAACCATTTAACCATTTATTTTTTAACATGTCAACAGAGAAGGAACTGGATACCTGTTCATTTTTTCAAATGGTCATATCCTTTATGGTAATTATATTGAAGTCTACAGGCAGCACTTGATTTATTAACAGTGAACTAACCCTACACTTTAATTAGGTTACATGGTCTCTGGAATTAAAAGATGGTAACGAATGTGTTGTTCACATTTCCAAGTATAAAACTTAGTCGATATTTCTAAAACAGAATTTAATTTCAGTATATTTACATGGTATCTGATGAGAGCTCCATTGCACTTCATTCACCTGGCATAGAAAACAGGGATCTGACCTTTACTGTACTTGTGCCTAAAAATGAGACACCTGAGTAAATGACCTGATTCCAAAATTGAAATAAATTCTAAAATCTACATAAATTCCAGAATTTCTGTGAACTTCACTGAAAGCCACAACTGGCCAGTACTTTTGAAAAACAAGTCATTCCTTTATATACCTAAATACCAACTTTGAAGCCTGATTTTTTAAACCTCAGAAGGTTTTTTACTGCACCTTACCCTTGCCAAGTCTTTTAACAGCAACTTGTTGTTTTTTTTCTCTTAAATTCCTAAAAGTCTGATACATTTTTTAACAACTGATTAATCCAATTTGAAGTCAATCTGACTAACTTCTGGTTTGAAAGCCTAGTTGTCCCAGAGCCAGAATCTTTCTCTTTTGGTCCTGTCATTCTCAGTAGGCAGGGGCTGATGGTTTGATCAAAAGAGTTACTTGGATTGTTCTTTCAGACAAAAGCATAAACCCAAACCTTTTCACCTTCTGTCTATTTCATAACCTTCTTTCCTTAAAATAAAATAAGAGATTTATTAAAAAAAACCAAATAGTTTAGTTCTCTAATATCTGATGTGTATATCTGGTATCTGATGGGTATGCCAAGAGGAGTTCCACATAGACTATGTACCAAATCATGTCATATATGAGGATTTTACAAATTGTACAAGGATGGGATTGTTCCAATCATTAATATTGAACCAGATGCTTGCTTCTTCAGAGAGAGGGGAAATCTTTCATCTTACATTCTTTCCATCGCCCAAGATCTCCTGGATATCAGAAAATGCTTTTGACATGGTTTCATGATGATCTGGAAAGGACAGAAGGGAAGCCTGGCTGTTAAAGAGAAAGCTTGTAGGTAGTGTTGCTGAAGGAATAGGAATAGGAATAGGAATAGGAATAGGAATAGGAATAGGAATAGGAATAAAAATAGGAATAGGAATAGGAATAGGAATAGGAATAGGAATAAAAATAGGAATACTAAATCCCCCCATGTCCAGCCTAAACTGTTTAAAATCACCCATCCCTCCTTGCCCCTTAAGGTGGAGCCTCTCTTCATCATTTTGGGATTTCAATGGAAAAACCCATGAAAGCACAGCTTCAGCAGGGGCAGGCTCTTAGAGAGGCACAAGAGGGAGAGGGCTGCTCTACTTCAGGCCCCTGTGGAGTTAACAGTGGTATCAGATGTGTAATTTATGGCAGAATTTTGTCCATAAATTCTTCATAGCTGGTGATGAAATAGAAGCGCTTCTTTATTTTCAGGTCCAGCTCAATGAGCAGAACTGTCAGTCCTGCAAGATCCTGTGTAATAAGAAAATCTAACGTCGTATCAGATGAAAGCCCAAGTGTTATGTTTCAAATCACTTTGCCTCCCAAAGGATATTTTCAGCACGGGGACACTGCTGCCCGAACCCAGCCATTTCTGTCTCCAACTCTAAGTCATTTTGGTTCTCAGCATTGGCAGAGAGATGGCGTACATGATCTACTGGGTTTCTTTCACCCCTCATTTCTGCAGTTCCATCCTCCTTCAGTCAGCAGAGATCAGCTGTCAACTCATTACCAATTAAAAAGAGAGGTCAGCTACGTACGGGTAATTCACTGCCTACAACTATTAGTAGTATTGTGTTATTGTTTTCACATGGTGGTTTCCAACTGTCTATTAAAAAGCCTGATCTCATTCAATGGAAAACACTAATTACAAATTCTGTTGCAAAATAAATAACTTATTGAAATCGGTCAGGAAAGGAAGAGTGGTAGCTGGAAAGGGTTTTGAAATGTATTCTGGAGATGATGTCTCACAACGTGACACACTGTGTTCTGCTGCATCCATCCCATCAAACAGATTACTACCCAGGAACTGATTGATGCTACAAAATGGGATGCGTCCTAGCACAGTGTGTCAGTGCAGACCCCAAAACACATGGACTCCTCCAAAACCAGAGGTTCTGTCTAATGAACAAAGATGAGATTTTTGTCCTGCAGTTCTTCGTGGGAAATGTACCAACAGGAATGAGAGGAAGTTTTTCAAAATGAAAAATGAATTCAGTTCTTAGAAGAGCGAGGTGGAGATGCAGAGGAGGAGAAATAGGGATTTTGAAATTTCCAGTCTGCTGGGGGTTGCAGATTAGAGGCTGAGCAGCTGTGCCAGTAGCTGTGTGACTGTGCTAATGGGAAGCACTGTGTCCCACAGCCACGGACCACAAGGGAACCAGTGGGAAAGGGGAGAGGGGCTGCAAGGTCAGGGGAGATCACCTGTGCCATGGGGAGGACAGGCTGCAGGAGCATGTGTAGGGCTCAGAGAAAAGCTGGCTGCAGGGCTCTGAGTAAGACCAGAGAGCAAGCAGAGGTACATACTGGGTGTGGGGTAGTGGGTATGTGGCAGCTGGGACAGAGGATGGGGTAAAATATGAGGATTAGGGATATCTATATGGGGTATGGCCAGAGGAAAGTATCCTAGAACTACAATGATGGACTTATGGCTTTCAAGGAGACAAAGACACAGACCATTATGTGACTTTCACACACAGCAAGTACACGAGACCTGGATAAAAAGGACTGCTCACATCCTGACTGCAGCCACATGTGCTTATTCTGTAGGCCAGGTGTTAAACTTTGGAGTTTTGGGGTAGGTACATTAAGGTTAAATTGAACCAATGGAGGTCAGGCTTCCTGTCACTTGGCTTTAGTCATCTACAATGGAGATCCACAGCTGAGTACTCAGCCTTGCATCCTTCCGTACTCTGGAAAGCATCAGACACTTCTGTGGTGATTCATCTGACATATTTTGGATGTTTTCTTCGGGATAAAATGAATCATATTTTAAAATGTCAATTTCTGAGGACTGATTACAAGGAACCTGGTGACAAACTTAGATGAATTCCACCTCTATCACCTCAGTAATATCACTGAGATTTATGATCTATTCAGTGGGAGGATTTTATGTACCTCTGTGTACATACATATTTATTAAAATATGGCCTTGACACCAACGGAGGTTCTGGGTAATGAACCAGGACAAATGTTAAGAGTAAAACATATGATGGAAATAGCAGAGCAAACAATAGCAGGGGAAAATCACCATCCTGTCTACAAGGGTTGCTAGAAGGTAGTCCATCTCACAAGCAGCTCTGTTGCTATGCTGCAGTAACAGACCTCTAATCAATACAGGGTTCCCCCAGCTCAGACAGGTAACACAGACAGAAACATAGCAGGTACACGGGGTTGACAATTCCTGAGGTATTTGGGGGATTGTCACTTCATTTCACTTCCCAAAAACCTAACACGTGGAGTTATGACATCAGATGGAAATCTCAGTTTTCATTTGTAAAACTTATGCTTTTTAGCCTGCCTGGTGGGAGATTAAAAAATATCAATTAAACTAGAAATACAAATATAGTTTCTACTTCCAAGCAGATACAGAGTGTTCAAATGCTCAAGACTGTATCTTCCTAATACCTCTACAATATGGCATCACTATCTCCGTGTTCATATAAATCTTCTGTTTAGGCTCTCACCCTCTTCCACCTTGATTGGTAAAATATGCTTTCCTTGAGCCTTGAGAAAGGAGCACTAAAATTCCACAAGAATATTGCTGCAAGGAGCACTGTTCTAGTCCATCAGCTTGATAATGTCACTCTTCTCTTCAAACTGCTTCTCTATTGCACCAGGCAGAAGTTGTTTGTCTACTTTCAAGGCCCTCCTGACCTGGGTTACACTGCCAAGCATCCTTCACGCCCAGGCTGGATGTCATGTTCCACCTCTGATCACTCAAGAGATGTCAGCCAGAGCTCTTTACACTTCCTAACAAGTTTCCTCATCGTTTCTGCGCTGCTCCTTCTCGCAGCAGGGAGGAGATCCCCAGAAACAAAACCAGAGCTTCCTCCTTATCGCCTTCCTTAAACGTCCTCTCTTTCATGGGAGCGTGGATGAAAAACCTGTCACGAGTTATTCTGCTTGTATGTGATGTACAGTCAGGCTGCTGGGACAATGACCTGTGGAGATTTCAGCTGTCAGTTCTGGATCATCACGTGGTAACCCAAATAAAAACAATAAAAGCAGTGTTGGACAGTGGGACTCAATGCATAGCTGTTGAGTAATTGGGATTGGTAATTACCCCCTTCTGCAGAAGAATATCAGCATGCCATCATTTGAGAGAATCCAGCAGCACACCACCTTTTTTTGGCTCCCTGTAATGAGCAGCAATGCACAGAAAAAGCCTTGAACCTGGAGCAGAGTGTGGTATTGAGTTATCCACGTGAGGTGAGCAACCCATGCCATCTCCTCCACTATTGCTCTTCAGGCAGTGCCAGTAGCAGCTGGTTGTTAATGTAGGAATTGAATGAAGCTTATAAAATACAACTGGACTTTATTTCAGAATAAGAGACAATGCCTTTCAAAAGCTCACTTGAAACCCATATCTAAACCAGCTTGGGGAAGAACACTGTCAGACAGGCTGGAAAACCAATGGATCCAAACAAAGGGAGATGATAAACATGGTGTAACCAAGTTGGGAGGAGATGTCCAGTGGGGTGCAGCAAGGAGGATTGTTAAGCCTGGGTTTATTTAGCAGCTTTATTAATGATCTCAAAGAAGGGGTGAAAAGCACATGAATAAAACATGCACTGGATACTCAACTGGGACATCATGTGTACACCATGAAAAATGAAAACTAGCACAAAGCTCTAGGCAGAAATTCTGCAATGAAGCACAGAGAGATGCAAAGCAGCTCCAAGAATTTTTTTCTTATTATGGAAGAAGAGCTTGGGGCCTCATCTTTCTTGAAGAAAAAAGGGGGAAAAAACTGTCTAAAAGGGCAGGGAGCACGGCCTGATGGAAGGACAGAAGACTCACAGGAGAAATAAACTCTCACAATGGCCAGAGTCAGGAAACCCTGTTCCTTCGCCTTCTCTTCCAGAGGCTGCTGCTGGGGATGCAGTCTCTGTTGGTATGATTCCTGGCACTGCTTGGCTCAACATCTCCTTGCTTGGGAATCAGCAACATGAATGCCAAACTCTAGGTCAGCCTATGCAAAGAAAAGCTAGGTACAGACACCGGGGCAGACCCAACACTAAAATCCCCCAGATTGCTTTTAAGCAGGTTGCTTTGTTATAATTTCCTCTTACCTGTTAATATTTACATAAATAACCTTCCAAATGGGCCTTTTGATTTAGGATGCTCACTTTCTGAGGGCTCAGCCTGAGAACAGTAAGGTCTTGTGCCAATTGATACTACACTGGGTTATCTTAACACCAATGAGCTGTTATTAATTTTTTATGTTCATAGCTCCTCCAAATTAGACTCAAGATGATTTTTGCTGGACACTCACGTGCGTGTTCAAAGTGGAAAAATCGCTTTGAAATTCATGGCTGGCCATGAATTTGTAGATAAACAGCAGAGCAGTGGTTTTTCAAGTCTTTAATTACGTACATAGAAACATAACTCAAACATTTTTTCCTGTGGAGGGACTCATGGAGAAACGCTGCTTCTCCAATGTAGACTCCTTTGACTAATATAACATTTGAATATTGCACTAAAGCATGCCATTCAAGGCCATGAGAGCACTCTATGTGCAACTCCTTTGTTTTTTCTGAAATGCAACATGGAAGAGCTTGACCCAGGAAAGGTTCCTCTCACTCAAAGCACCTGGACTAATGGAGAGACATAGGAAGTAATGAGCAATTAATCTGCTTTTAGGATCCACATATAGAAGAGATGAATCTTATCCTACAGATTACAGTTTTTCCCCAGTTAGTATGAAGGATTCTATAGTGGTTAGCTCAGATAAATCTGTATTGGGTCAAATTAACTCCAACTGACTGTTTTCATTCACTTAGAGAAGCAATTCCAAATAAAAACCACTCTTACTTTTCCCCATCTACTTGGTGATACTTCGTATCTTTAGGAGGCTTGGTTCTTCCTTGCACAAATGTCCTGTTTTATACCAATTTTGTATTTGTTCTCCATGAAAATACAAAAAAAACTATTTTGAAGATCCAAGCCAGTGAAGAACCAGCCCTGTTGTGATTTTTGTATCTAAAAAAATCTAATTAACATGTGACATTAAAACTTTACAACATCCCAGAAAGGTGGTGTTATGCACATTATACCAATAACACAATGACAGGTTAAAGAACTTCACAATCTCACTGGTAAAACACGTCTTGATTCCAAGTCCCTTATACCAAGGAGTTTGTCCAACTCCCTCTTCAGCTACTTGGAAAAGGTTGTTTATTGGGCTAATGAAACCTAATGGAGGGAATTCAACACTCACTCTCTATTAATGAGTTAACATGCCTCAGTCACCTACTATTTAATTTTTCTAAGGCCCTGAGATTTTAATTTGAGTAATACTTCTATTAATTACAATGTCTAATAACAATGTCTAATTCAGACATCTGTTAAAAGTATGTAATGTTAATTTATTGGAAAATCTCCAGCAGTGCTCAATTAAAATGTTCCCCAGTTAAGATAATGCATATGATTTGTAATGAATAGCAAAATTAGGCACTGTTAATAAAAATAATAGCAAATTAAAAACAATAAAACCTCGAGTTTCAGATTGACAAAATTANAAAATCCCCCAGATTGCTTTTAAGCAGGTTGCTTTGTTATAATTTCCTCTTACCTGTTAATATTTACATAAATAACCTTCCAAATGGGCCTTTTGATTTAGGATGCTCACTTTCTGAGGGCTCAGCCTGAGAACAGTAAGGTCTTGTGCCAATTGATACTACACTGGGTTATCTTAACACCAATGAGCTGTTATTAATTTTTTATGTTCATAGCTCCTCCAAATTAGACTCAAGATGATTTTTGCTGGACACTCACGTGCGTGTTCAAAGTGGAAAAATCGCTTTGAAATTCATGGCTGGCCATGAATTTGTAGATAAACAGCAGAGCAGTGGTTTTTCAAGTCTTTAATTACGTACATAGAAACATAACTCAAACATTTTTTCCTGTGGAGGGACTCATGGAGAAACGCTGCTTCTCCAATGTAGACTCCTTTGACTAATATAACATTTGAATATTGCACTAAAGCATGCCATTCAAGGCCATGAGAGCACTCTATGTGCAACTCCTTTGTTTTTTCTGAAATGCAACATGGAAGAGCTTGACCCAGGAAAGGTTCCTCTCACTCAAAGCACCTGGACTAATGGAGAGACATAGGAAGTAATGAGCAATTAATCTGCTTTTAGGATCCACATATAGAAGAGATGAATCTTATCCTACAGATTACAGTTTTTCCCCAGTTAGTATGAAGGATTCTATAGTGGTTAGCTCAGATAAATCTATATTGGGTCAAATTAACTCCAACTGACTGTTTTCATTCACTTAGAGAAGCAATTCCAAATAAAAACCACTCTTACTTTTCCCCATCTACTTGTTGATACTTCGTATCTTTAGGAGGCTTGGTTCTTCCTTGCACAAATGTCCTGTTTTATACCAATTTTGTATTTGTTCTCCATGAAAATACAAAAAAAACTATTTTGAAGATCCAAGCCAGTGAAGAACCAACCCTATTGTGATTTTTGTATCTAAAAAAATCTAATTAACATGGGACATTAAAACTTTACAACATCCCAGAAAGGTGGTGTTATGCACATTATACCAATAACACAATGACAGGTTAAAGAACTTCACAATCTCACTGGTAAAACATGTCTTGATTCCCAGTCCCTTATACCAAGGAGTTTGTCCAACTCCCTCTTCAGCTACTTGGAAAAGGTTGTTTATTGGGCTAATGAAACCCAATGGAGGGAATTCAACACTCTCTATTAATGAGTTAACATGCCTCAGTCACCTACTATTTAATTTTTCTAAGGCCCTGAGATTTTAATTTGAGTAATACTTCTATTAATTACAATGTCTAATAACAATGTCTAATTCAGACATCTGTTAAAAGTATGTAATGTTAATTTATTGGAAAATCTCCAGCAGTGCTCAATTAAAATGTTCCCCAGTTAAGATAATGCATATGATTTGTAATGAATAGCAAAATTAGGCACTGTTAATAAAAATAATAGCAAATTAAAAACAATAAAACCTCGAGTTTCAGATTGACAAAATTAAAGATGCAGAATTTTTCATTAGGTGGTAGGGCAAGAATTTTTGAAAACAGGATAATGTCACATCAGTTTGGGAGCCTACGTTGCAGAGCAGTGCTCTACATTAGCACCTACAGGAAGCATTCGTTGCACGAAACGCTGGAGACAATAATATTAATCCTGACTTATTAGATTTTTCTTGCTTTAATTTCAGTTTTCCCTCACAAGATCCATATTTTTTCCTGTTCCTTACTATTTAGGTTTACTCAGAGGCCTGTATATGGCAGGCTGGGTTTTGCTATTTTTAAATAACGACCCTGCTTTGCGGCGTATCTGCAGCCCCGCGAATTAAATGGATAGGTGAAACAAACAGGGCTTTTTTCTCATCTGAACATTGTCATCACATTATCATCTCTGTGCCTGACTGCATGTCTGCACCACGCCGTTAATCTGTTTTTAAAAATGGATCGACATGAAACCATGGAAATGAGGAACAGCCCCGTTTCAGCGAAGCATCACAATGCACCGCAGCCCCTTAAAGCACAACTGACATTTCTTTTTTCCTTGTGAAGATGTCAGTAGCTTTGAGCAAGAAGCAGCATGCAGCCTGTGATAGAGTATCTCTCCCATACACATTCCCCCTTGATGGCAGATTATCTGCCTGGAGGTTGCATTAGGCTTCAGTCAGCTGTCAGTCAGCAGATGAGCAGGAACGGTCCAGTGCCTCTTCCCCCCCTCGCCCATCTGACAGTGATAAATGACCAGACCTAATGCTCAGCTAAGCTTGACGGGTCCAGGCCTCCCCTCACAATCTGTTTCAGATGAACATCAGCCTTTTTTCTGGTAATATCCCCTGTCAGCACAGCAAAGGCAGGGGATATTACCAGAAAAAAGCGCCAAGGTTGGGCCAACCAGCTTTTCCTTCTCCAAAGAAAAAGGGAATTGTGATTTTACTCCTCGAAGAAGCTCAGCATCTGATGGCAAAAATCAAGATGAGAACAGTGTTATAAACCACCACAACGAGCACAGTCACCAATTAAGGATCACCTTAAAAAGACGGATGGGTCTCACTCAGAGCTTCAGAAATGCACCTCAGCCTTAAACACAGTTTATCCAAAGTGTTCATTCTCTTGGTTAAAGGGTGTCATGACATCACAGAATCACAGAATCACAGAATTCTAGGGGTTGGAAGGGACCTCGAAAGCTCACCCAGTCCAACCCCCCTGCCAGAGCAGGGTCACCTAGAGTCCATCACACAGGAACGCATCCAGGCGGGGTTTGAATGTCTCCAGCCAAGGAGACTCCACAACCTCTCTGGGCAGCCTGGTCCAGTGCTCTGGCACTCTCACAGGAAAGAAGTTCTTCCTGATGTTCACATGGAACCTCCTGTGCTCCAGTTTGCATCCATTGCCCCTTGTCCTATCATTGGACGTCACTGTAAAAAGCTTGGCTCCATCGTCCTGCCCCTCACCCTTTACATATTTGTAACCATGGATGAGGTCCCCCCTCAGTCTCCTTTTCTCCAAGCTAAAGAGCCCCAGCTCCCTCAGCCTTTCCTCACAAGGGAGATGTTCCACTCCCTTCATCATCTTTGTGGCTCTGCGCTGGACTCTCTCAAGCAGTTCCCTGTCCTTCTTGAACTGTGGGGCCCAGAACTGGACACAGGACTCCAGATGTGGCCTCACTAGGGCAGAATAGAGGGGGAGGAGAACCTCTCTTGACCTACTGACCACCCCCCTTCAAATGCACCCCAGGATGCCATTGGCCTTCTTGGCCACAAGGGCACTTCTTCCATCGTACCTGGAGTGGATGGGTTCTAAAATGCACCATTTTTAAAGTGAAATGTGAAGTAGTTACCCCGGTTATAAAAATTTGATACAGCTTCATCTTGAACAGCTACTGCAAGTTGAAGGCTGATACTCTCTCATTGGTGACTGGAAATAGATCATGAAAATATTTCACACTTAACAAATACTTTTGTGTTCACTTTTATCTGAAGTCAAATAAATTAATCCTAATTCTATGCTCAAACCATGTTTCTTTACTGAAGCTAGGGACTGTTGAACACCAAACTAGCCACTGGCCACGACGAAATCATATCCACTGTGAAAGAATCCATCATGAACAGATGCTTCACAGGAAACTTCCAGTTCACATTTTCTATCTTCCAAAGGGCACAAGTGATTTAGGATAAGATGCCAGAGAATCTGAAATGAATGAAGATGCATTTGGCTGCTCAGGAAACCCAAGCCTAAGGCACACAGTTCTCACAAGGTGACAGGGTCAGGTACTGAACTCTTTGTATCTTTGTTGCAGCCCTGCTCACTGGTTACACTGGCATCTTAAAGTTCATTTCACTGCATCTTAAGCATCTCTGCTTTGAAACCTGACCTCTTAAGAGACCCACGTTTCATTTTTAAACCGTCTTCAGCCATTCCCAGAGAGCCACAAAGCTACACTCAGGCTCAGAAGGGGACTTAAACCCTCCAGAAGCATTAGAGAAGAGCATCTAATATGAAGTCCTATGTTACACTTGTACAAAGAAGCTTGTTCATCTAGGGATTGTCTTTGGAGAGATCTGAGCAGGATTGTAGTCAAAGAAGAGAATGTGGATCAGCTGCAAGCAAAGGAAGCAAAGTGTATTCGATTCTGCCTTGCTGACCAGGCTTTATTCACTTCTGAATTCAACCCCAAAAGGCTCAGGAGAATTATTCTACATGTAGTCTGTCCAGCATTGACTTCTGAGGGAGGTGAAGCCAGGATGAAGATAGGAGAGTGGAACAAAAAGACTGTCTCTGAGTGGTGAGATCACTCTCAGCACACCAGATGCTTTGAATCATAGAATCATAGAATCATTCTGGTTGGAAGGGACCTCCAGGGTCATCAAGTCCAACCTTTATCCATCATATTCCTAACCATTGCACCATTAGACCATTTATTCACTGTAAGTAAGACCCCCATTGACTCTCTGTGCACAGTTAGGAGTTATCTGGATTTGTTTACTCAGAAAAAGCCATGCATTCTGCTAGTGATTTGTAAAGTCTCCCACCAGGGGTATCTCCATTTGTAGCACTGCATTGCTCGGCAGAGATGATGAGGCTTCTTTTCAGGTAATGAAAAGAGCAAGATGCCTTCTTTTGGGGTTCTCACCCATCCTTCCCTGTCCAAGGCATCTCCTTTACAGGCACTGCATTGCCTAATTTGGGAACCTAAAGTTGACAGACTAATGATGGCTTTTATGTGTTCTCAAAAACCTTGCTGATAAAGCAGATTAGATACAGAACTTTACTAAAATACCATTTGTAGAGTGAAGAGAGCAGCTTTAAAGAGTGCAAACATGCTCTGCAGCCTTTACCTCACCTTTGTGAACATGGTACACATCACTAAACAACTCCCAAATCTAGAAAAATTGGATATTATTGGTACTGAAAGCTTAGAGGAAATCCAGAGACAGAATAGAATCATAGAATCATTCTGGTTGGAAGGGACCTCCAGCGTCATCAAGTCCAACCTTTATCCCATCATATTCCTAACCATCAGACCATCAGACCATGGCCTCAAGTGCCTCAGCAACCCGTTTTTTGAACACCCCCAGGGACGGTGACTCCACCACCTCCCTGGGCAGCCCATTCCAGTGCCCAACAACCCTAAAGAACTTCTTCCTCATCTCCAACCTCTAGCAGACCTGTGAAGGAAGGAGGTAGAGTGGACGAGGAAGGATGTAGTCTGACAGAAAAAAAGAGTGTTTGATTAGAAAGGATATTACACACATTGGATGAAAAGAAAGAAAGTGGATCTGGCAGTTATTTTGGCAGGCATAAACTATACATTCCCCAAGGTTAAATGGCCTAAAACCCCCCGTAGGATCAACAGGGAGATGGGGCACTGCAGAGAGCAATTCAGACAACCCAAAATGAGTTTTCAGCTTTGAACTGCCTTCAGAATGAAGTTCTCTCCCACTCCTTGTCTCTCCATTGACTGTGGAAGAAGAACCATGGGAGATTTTAGCTCCTTTATGCTAAAGTTAGCTTCTTTATGCTGCAGTCAGCTTCTTTACACTAAAGTTCATTTCTATGAACAGCGCTACAAATCGCAACAAATTTCAGCTGAAAGCTGGAATTCATTTTCAAAATCCTCAAAATTAACATTTTAACCCATTGCAGCAAGAGATATAAACAAATAAAGCATGTAGTGATATAGGCTGGTAATTCTAACATGATTCATCTCTTCCTAAAGCAGTCATCTCAGATATTCAAATCATACTTTGAGGATATTTATCTGCCTGTGACTGTTCTGGAGGCAGTGGTGAGCAGCTCAGATAGCAACACCTATGCTGTGAGCATCTGAATTCTGGGGAAATGAATCTAACATTTTCGACTGTTTGCAAAGAAGTGATTTGTAGAACCTAATTTCAATATAGCTTCTCAGGGAATCTTGTATTTCTAAAGAATGTCACTCTCGTGAGTTAAAAAATGAACACATCAAGCCCAGTAAAGGCAGACTGGGTTATTATGGAAGCATTAGTTGCACCCCAATACTTATTATGTTAGCAGGCACAATTCCATAATTACAGTGAAATCCACTTTCCTTACATAACAGGGATTTATCCTTTCTTCCAACCAAGAAATATAAAGTATATGTTATCCAAATACACAACTCATTCCTTTGAATACAGAATCAATTTTCTAAAAATTCCCTCCTTTTTCTATTAAGCAATAAAGCTCTAACTAATAAAGTGCATCTTTTTAGAAATTCAGCATCCCTTCCAGTCTTCTTTTGCTCGGAACAATCTTAAGAACAGAATTTGAATCTTCGGATCTATTCTACACTGAAATTAACTGACATATTGAGTTAACATTGTAATTGAATAAATTGGGGTATAATGAATTTCTCCATTATTGCTTTAACTGTTATACATAAACAACCTTGAGCTCTCATCCACAGCTCAGGGTATGGCTTGCACTACATGCTTACAGTCTGACATACAACTCCTTGAACCACTATCATTCCTTTACAGCTCCCTTACATGTAACAATTTTACAAGTTGTAATGAATAAGGGATGTGGGAATATTATCAGCATTGCATCCCTTCCTTCCTGGATGAGTTTGCTTAGCTCTCATTGCTTCTGAAATGTCCCATGTCTGTGTATCTTCCACTTCAGTGGCTGCCCACAATATTCCTTCCTCAGTTAAACCATGAAATAAAAGAGAAATGCTGGGAAATCCTGCTTTATAATTTTGACAGTCACTTCTCATACAATTGTATGAGTAATACATATTTGTGATTTCATGGTAGACAAAGCAGAATTTTGATAGATAAAATGGATGTGGATTTGCAAAACATTTTTAACCTTCCTAAAATGTCAAAATGTAACCGTGGTTTTGGTACTTTCATGTGTTTTGATTTACCAGAAGTAAATATAACATCAAGTATCCTGAGTTTATAATGCCTAGTTGGCAGAAAACTTCCAACAGTCCTACAGTATTTTTATCTTTATATCGTTGAAATAATGTTGCAAATGTGACTACAATTTTGCACTGGTGGTTTTTCGTGCCTCATGCATTATGACCAGCTGCAGCTTCTGGTACTACATAATCAGGACAGTTTTTCAAAATCATTCAATAGCTCCCATTGAACTGATGGCAGATTTTCCTAAGAGCTCAGCACTTAATATTGTAAGATCTTTCCAAAATCTGACTCCTGTGTATTATTTCAACGAGTATCCAAGAAAAATAATTAAGTTTTAAAACACTTGGTGTATATTTAATCACATATCCTCAAGAACCTGCCTCATTGCCTCTTGGACACCTATAAATCTGTGCCAGTTCACAGAATCACAGAATCCTAGGGGTTGGAAGGGACCTCAAAAGCTCACCCAGTCCAACCCCCCTGCCAGAGCAGGGTCACC
>VZRW01013134.1:0-30701 GCA_013398125.1 Aegotheles bennettii
TCACGGCTCCTCAGCGCCTTCTCTACACCCTGGCCGTGGGAACCGCCCCGGGCAAAGGCCGTGCCCCCTCACAGCCCCGCCCCGCTCCTGTGTGCCCGCTCCTGCTCCTCTCTCCCTGGAGCTCAGCTCTGCTCAGCTCTCCCGGCTCTCAAAACCCCTGAAATTTGTCTTGTTTTGTCTCTGGACTTCGAGCTCTGTTCAACTCTCCTGGCTCTCAAACATCCTGAAATTCGCCTTGTTTTATCGCAATTCCCTGTCCTGCTGTGGGACAAGCCAGCCCTCGGCTTTTCCTTTCTCTGGGCTGTGCTGGCTGAGTGTGTTGGGAGGAGCAGGACCTCTGCCCAGGACATCTGATGTGTTGCATAAAAATACTGGGATAAACCTAAGAGTTTCCAAAGCTACTGATGAGAATGCGTGTGTCACACAGGCAAATAAAGAGACACAAATACTCTAATCATTCACAGAATAATTAAATGGTTTGAGTTGGAAGGGACATTAAAGATCATCTAGTTGCAACAGCTATGCTATAGGCAGGGACACCTTCCACTAGACCAGATTGCTCAAAGCTCCATCCAACCTGGCCTTGAACACTTCCAAGGAGGGGACATCCACAACCTCCCTGGGTAACCTGTGCCAGTGTCTCACCACCCATGCAGTAAAAAATTTCTTCCTAATATCCAATCTAAATCTACCTGCCTTTAGTTTGAACCCATTCCTTCTTGTTCTGTCACTCCATGCCCTTGTAAAACGTCCCTCTCCACCTTTCCTGTAGGCCCCTTCAGGTACTGGAAGGCTGCTCTAAGGTCAATTATTGTATAATTGATAATAATCATTGTATATTTGAGAATTATTTCAACTTTTTAATCGACTTTATTTTTTTCTTACAGTTAATCTTGTGGCTTTCTTCTTTTAAATATTCTATAGGAAATGCAATGTAAAAACTTCATTTACAAGAGCTGTACGTGAATTGGGGAGTTTATCCACAGAATATCTATTTGCACAATAAATACATTGTCAAGAAGGAAGATTTCATTTGGATGTAAATGAGACTTAATTAGCTAACATTTGTAAAGCACGTGGAGATACTAAGATTGGGACTATTGAATAACAGTTCATTGTTTTTGTTATTTTTTTTTTGAGTGAACATATTTGTTCTTATATATAAGATTTACAAAGTTACATT
This sequence comes from Aegotheles bennettii, assembly GCA_013398125.1. Classification (NCBI taxonomy): domain Eukaryota; kingdom Metazoa; phylum Chordata; class Aves; order Caprimulgiformes; family Aegothelidae; genus Aegotheles; species Aegotheles bennettii. The sequence continues at coordinate 1,184 of VZRW01013134.1, forward strand.
AATATTATCATTAAAAAAAAAAGCAAACCACAAAATCAAACCAATCTCCTTTTAAAAGAGTAGTCACAAAGCTCAAAATAGTGGTGATCAAGTTAGGCCTTTGTTTGTCTTTATGTGACTTCTTCAAATGATCACTCAGTCATGACCTCTTTGTGGGAAGGTGTTTTTTTCCAATTTGTCTGCTATGATGGGACCTTGGTTTATGTCTAGAACCTTCGAGGTACTATTGTGATGTAAATACAAAGCAATATTTTTCCTGTGAATTGTGACCTTCCTTCATCAGGCTGGATCACTGTGATACCTTGGACAACATAAAAAGACAAAATATTGACTATGTGACTACTGTTGCTTAAGAATCGAACTAGTATCTTGGAAGACAACAATTATTGCTGGTGATGTATCCATAGACTGGAATAAAACCAGAGACATTTCATGCACCCTTATGCAAAGACTGGCTGCCTTATTCTGTTTTAACCTTTCTGGGGTCAGGTAGATTTGAAAAGAAAGTTCAGTGGTTGCTTCTATTACCTTGAGGATGACATTTTCTCAAGGACTATAGAGATGCAGTTGTTCTCAAGATAAATTGCTGTATGGAACAGGACAATTATATTTCTATCTCAGATGGTAGAATTTACTTTTAATATGAGACAAATTGTTTCTCTAGAAACTACATCTGTTAAATAGATTGTATTCATAATGTCGGTTAATTAAAAAGCATTCCATAAGCATAAAAATAGAAACAGAAAAGAACTCTAATGACTTCTCATTTAGGATAAAAGATAGCTTCATACTTTTTTTTTCCTTTGTTTCTGTTCCATACTGAAGTACCGTCGTCTGTAGTCATCTATAAAATTTATTATTTTTTTTTCATTTTTTCAAATCCCTGGTTTCTTAATAAAAAGTAATTAGTATCTTCACAACACAAATACTTAGACTTTCAGGCACGTTGATTAGCTGTTAACTGACATAGTGCCAAAGAAAACTGACACCAACTCTTCCTTTATTAATTTTTCCATAGATTTTGATTTATGAAGTGACAGATTGATATATTTGGTTGGTTTTTTTTACTACACTGGATTTCATTTTCACAAAGATCTAACTTCTAAACAAACAAGAATGACTCTGATGTTACATGCAAAAATGTGTGATTTCACTGTAAATAATTATTTCAAAATAGCTTTGATCACTTTCTTTGTAATGAGCCTTAGCTGTTAAAGTATTCAGTAACCTCTAATTTTCCTAAACTGAAATTTAAATTGCATGAAGTCTAGAAATACAGGCAAGCTGTGCTAGTTAATAGTATATTGTCACTACTGAAGTAACTGTTGTTTGTGGTATATTAAACTCACAGCTGTCAAATGAGGTTGTTTGTATTCATAGAACCATAGAACCATAGAATGGTCTGGGTTGAAAGGGACTTTAAAGATCATTCAGTTCCAACCCCCCTTCCATGGGCAGGGACACCTCCCATTAGACCAGATTTCTCAAAGCCCCAACCAGCCTGGCCTTCAACACTGTCAGGGAGGGAGCATCCACAACCTCCCTGGGTAACCTGTGCCAGTGTCTTACCACTCTCACAGGAAAGAATTTCTTCCTAATATCCAGTCTAAATCTACCTGCCTTTAGTTTGAACCCATTCCCTCTTGTCCTATCACTACACATCCTTGTAAAAAGTTCCTCTCCAGCTTTCCTGTAGGTTCCCTTCAGATACTGAAAAGGCTGTTATAAGGTCCCCCTCCTGAAGCCTTCTCTTCTCCAGGCTAAACAACCACAACTCTCTCAGCCTGTCTTCATAAGAAAGGTGCTCCAGCCCTCTGATCATCTTTGTGGCCCTCCTCTAGACTCACTCCAAGATCTCCATGTCCTTATGTTGAGGACTCCAGAACTGGACACAGTACTCAGGTGGGGTCTCATGAGACCAGAGTAAAGGGGGAGAATCACCTCCCTTGCTCTGTTGGTTATAGTTCTTTCGATACAGTCCAGGATACCGCTGGCTTTTTGAGCTGCAAGCTCACACTGTCAGCTCATGTTGATCTTCTCAACAACCAACACCCCAAGTCCTTCTCCTCAGGGCTGTTCTCAATCTATTCTTCACCCAGTCTGTATTTGTACATCGGATTTCCCTGACCCAGGTACAGGACCTTGTATTTGGCCTTGTTGAACAGCATAAGGTTTACATGGGCTGTCAAGGTCCCTCTGGATGGCATTGCTTCCCTCCAGTGTGTCAACTGCACCACACAGCTTGGTGTTGTCAGCAAACTTACTGAGTGTGCACCTGATTGGGATTACATAAATGACTATTTAATCTGACATATATGAATATTCAGACCATAATATAAAGGATATTGTGGGTTTATATTGTAGGTGCTTATAAAAAAATAAAATAATAGCTTCACTGTGTGAGGCAGTGTTTGAAGAAAGTGTTCTATATTATGTATGTGATTTTTTGGTACTATATCATGAAAACCTCCAACATAAACACAAAATGCAGGACTTTCTCCTTTTGTAATATTAATTAATATTGTCATGCTTTCCAGAAAACAGTGCTACCATACAATATGAGAGAATGGAAATGATCAGTTTCTGGTCATCTGAGAAAGAATTTTAGTAATTCTGAAGAAGTAAAATGGGGATTGTTCATGCAATTGTGTTTCCAACAGATTTCTAGATAAATCAGACTACTTTGCTATAAACAATACAATATGCAAAAGTATGTGTTATATTACTAATACAACACATCCGCTGTTATTTTGAGATCTTAGATTTCAAAGAGCTTTTACAAAGAAGGTAGTCATCATTATTTTCTTTCTACAAATAATGAAACTTGGAAACTGTTCATAAGAAGGAGATAATATGATTCGAGGACCTGAAAGTAGATAAAACAAGATGAAAGTAGACAATACACAAAATAAATCCAATGCCTTCAACTTATAAGAAGTGACAGAGAAATAAACAGCCACTCATTACAAATAATATAGGGAACTCTTAGAAATGTTTAGCATATAAAATGGCATTTTCTACTACTTCTGTGTTGGTAAACAGATTTGCTGCATAGTGCCAGTAGCATCAGCATTTATCTAAAGTACTCTGAAGGAAAACATTCTAAGCTTTAAATGTTTCAGAAAAATTCCAATGTCTTGTATTTCTTAACTAAAGTGGAGAATATTGCACATGAAATTCTCAACTACATTTCATATCCATGTGCATTTGTATTATTTGATATGAATATAGTGTTCATAAGCTTTTGACATTTGTGTTAAATAACCAAGGATCAATAAATTATTTAATTATTAATGTAATATGTTAGGATGATCACAAAGAACTTAGATAATTTAATAATATTTGTAGATGAACAGATATAGATATAGTAATATGTTGGGCAGGTGGTCGGGATTTTTGTGTTGATTTTTTTTTCCATTTTGTTTTGTTTTGTAAACAGAATTTAACTCCTATTCTAAAAATACAAGGTATAGACCAGAAAATAATAACTTTTTTTTAAAAAAAACAACCTATGCATGGCAGAGGACCGCATTTTACAAAATCAGATCCATTTTTTTCAACTTTTCCATATAATCAAACCATACCAATGACTTTGCCTAATAAGTATTAATCATAATTACAACATTTACTTCAGGTTATTGAAAGTAATTACATAAGTGCATGAATGATTATACTAATTTTTATTGTAAATATATTAATAATAAAATATTTAATCCAATATTTTTTGTGCTAAAAATCATGGAACATACACTGAAAGCATGAAAACCTAATAAACATCTTATTAAGGTCTCATTGCAAGTAAAGAACTTCTGACATAATTGAAATGTACTCTGAAATTGTATTTGGTTATGTGTATTTTCTTTGCACCTATTAAAGACATAAACTTTCCATCCCTCCTATAAATTGGAGCCATCTTACACTAGTGTAAAATATAAAACAATATTATCAGAAAAGATAGAATACTATAGAAACTAGTGTTCACTTAAGCATAAAAAGTTGTAATATTTCTGTATCTTCAAATAGTGAAATGTCTTTCATATTTCTGTTCTTAATATCCCATTCAAAAGCATAAAATATCTGATGAAGTCTGCAACCTAGTTGAGGTTATCTGTACTCATAAATGAGATAAAGATCTTACTCAAACCTTTTTCTTTTAGAAGATGAGACCTCTTTTGGGTCTTCAGTGTAATTCCTAGCTTGATTTAAAACCATTTAGGGTGTGTGGAAAAACATGTCAAAGAAAAAATTCTGAAAACTACTCATCTTTTCACAAAGAAGTAAAAGTCTCATTATCCTTCAATGTTGTCAATAATGTCCTCCTGTTTTTAGAAGATTGCTAAGATTCTTAATAACCAAATACATATTACAGTCTGGAAAGGAGCTGGTTTGGAAATTAGAATGAAAAACCATTAATTTTTAGCCTATCTAAATGCATGTGTAATTTTAAGCAACTCGTATTTTTCTAATATAAAAGATATACTTTTTCTATTATATTGTTGAAAGCAAGCATGAACCTTCTTTTTCTCCCTTAACTACTTTGTTTATGTTTTGTATATCCTCCATGTTTGGTATTATCAGCAAACTTGTTAACAATGCATCCAACTTCTGCACCTAAATTGCTGATAAATATATTGAACAGAACAGTCCCTAGAACTGAACTCTGAGAAATGTTGATGATAATCGGTCACCCACTGGATGTAGCCCCATTCATTACAACAGTTTGAGCCCTGTCATTCAGCCAGTTCTTCACCCAGAGCACCATATACCTGTTCATCCCACAGTTAAACAACTTATTCAGAAGGATAGTGTGAGGGTTAATATTAAAAGTCTTACTAAAATCCAGAAAAAATTACATCCATCACCTTCCCTTCATCCATTAGGCAGGTGACTTTATCATAGAAGTGTATCAAATTAATTAAACAAGACTTTCCCTTTGTAAACCCATTTTGACTGTGTCTGATGATTGCGCTGTTCTTTAAATGCCCTTCAATAATACCCAGTATAATCTTTTCCATAATTTTTCCAGGAACTGAGGTTCAGCTAACAGGTCTGTAGTTTCCTGGGTCTTCCCTCACATACTTCTTGTAGACTGGAATAACATCGGCTAGCTTCCAGTCAGCATGGACTTCCACAGACTCCCAAGACCTTTGGTAGATGATCATACAGGGTATTGCCATAACATCCACTAGCTCCTTCAGTACACTGAGATGAATCCCATCAATTCCCATATACTTGTGAACATTCAGCTGATGCAGCTGGTCCCTTACAATTTCGGTGTCCACAAGTGGAAAGTCACTGTTCCTGCACTTGTGGTCCTCCGACTCAAGAGGACCAGGTAGCTCAAGGTCTGACTGAAGCAAAAAAAAGCATTGGATGCCTTTACTTTTCCTTCATCCCAAGTAGTCAGGTGACCATCTTCAACGAGTATTGGTCTAATGTCTTAATTAGACCTCCTATTGCTTTTAACATGCTTTTAAAAGAATTTCTTGTGGTCTAAAATGACACTGGCCACTTTCGACTGATTGAGCTTTGGCCTTCATGTCTTCTCCCTGTATAAAAGAACCATACCTCTGTAACCTTCCCAAGGACCTTCCAGAAATTAGAAGTAAAGTTTTACTGAAAACATTTCTCTGTATAAGTCAATTAAATAATTTCATAATTTTCAAGTGCTTTATTTAACAAAATAATTTTCCTTTAAAAAATTTAAGTAGTAGTAAATAAGCAATATTTTTTAATTATAATTTTCTACTCACTGCTAAAATGGAACAAAATATTATAAAAATATGCTAAACTGGTAAAATTCTCACTAACAAGGAGTAGAGAAAGAGGGGGAAAATTATCAATCATTGTTTATAATATATTCTCCCATAGGAAGCTAATACAAGGAAAAATAAAAGACAAAAAGACATCCCCTTCTTTTCTAGTCTTCATATATGCAGATTAGGCCAGATGGTGCTGAATGACTGCCTTTATTAAATACACCTGCAGCATTCAATTTACTCCTCATTCATCACTCTGATATGCATTGTCCATATTATATAGCCTTCTGCTTCGGGACCAGTTCTGATGGATCCACTTCTAGAAAACACATAAAAAGACATCCTACATTTTGAGATTCAGTTTGTCCAGAAGCTCAATGCTATTTCATAGTTCTGTACCAGCTATTGCATCCTTCCAGGGACTTTAGTTCATTCAATTGCCTAATAGATTGTTAACTGTATGGAAGAAGAAAAAATCCCAGCCTGCTTTAATACATCCAGGCAGTCTAGAAATTAGTGGAGGTTCTTGTCCTCCCAGGATTACAGGTGCAATATTACCAGACCTTTGCATGACCTCAAAATAGGATGTTTCTGTATAAAGTTTTATCTTCTCACTTTCTAGATATGCAGGGTATGACAAAAACATCACTGAATATACTTTAAGTCTATGTACCGCAATCTATTTTTTTCCCATTTCTTTCTACCAGATTGTTTCTACAGCAAAAAATTTATGTAATTTTTCAGTTGCCAACATGTAGACTTCTGTTTTTGAGATGTACTAGGGTTGTCTGACTGGCCTCTAGCTGACAATCTGGAAAGGTTAATAAGTTTGTGACCTGTCTGTGAATACAGCATAGATGTTTCTGATATCTCAGGTTTTCTAAAAGAGCATTAAAGCCTATATGCTGGCACATGAATTCAGTCCTTGGTCTCCTTGGTTCTTGTTGATGAGAAGCAAACATCAGATATTCTCAATATTCTGCAGATTTTTCTTTTATACAATGTTATTATACAACATAAAATAAAACATATAGAGTGATAGAATTGCTTCGATTGGAAAAGGCCTTCAAGATCTTTGAGCCAAACCATCAACCAAGGACTGACAAGTCCACCACTAAACCATGTCCTCAAGGGCCACATCCAAACTTTTTTTAATACCTTCAGGGACAGTGACTCTGCCACTTCCCTGGGCAGCCTGTTCCAATGCCTAATCACCTTTTCCATAAAAAAAATTTCCTAATATCCAGACTGAACTTCTCCCTGGTGCAATTTAAGGCCATTCCCTCTTGTCCTATCACTCGTCACCTGGGAGAAGAGACCGGCCACCCCCTCACTCCAACCCCCTTTCAGGTAGTTGTAGAGAGCAATAAGGTCTCCCTTGAGCCTCCTCTTCTCCAGACTAAACAACCCCAGCTCCCTCAGCCGCTCCTCATAAGACCTGTGCTCCAGGCCCTTCACCAGCTTAGTTGCCCTTCTCTGGACCCACTCCAACACTTCAATGTCCTTCTTGTAATGAGGGGCCCAACATTGAATGCAGTATTCCAGGTGCGGCCTCACCAGGGCTGAGTACAGGGGGACAATCACTTCCTTAGTCCTGCTGGTAACACTATTTCTGATACAGGCCAAGATACTCTTGGCCCTCTTGGCCACCTGGGCACACTGCTGGCTCATGTTCAGTTGCCTGTCTACCAGCACCTTCAGAGACTCTTTTGCCAGGCAGGTCTCCAGCCACTCTTCTCCAAATCTCTACATTTGCACGGCATTGTTGTGGCCCGGGTGCAAACCTGGCATTTTGCCTTGTTGAAGCTCATATAATTGACCTTGGTCCATTGCTGCAGCCTGTCCAGATCCCTCTGCAGCACCTTCCTCAAATCAGGAAGATCAACTCTCCCACCCAACTTAATATCATCTACAAATTTACTGATGGTACACTTGATGACTTCATCCAGATCATCAATAAAGGTGCTCAAAAGAACTGGCCCCAGTACCGAGCCCTGGGGGACACTGCTGGTGACCGGTTGCCAACTGGATGTGATTCCATTTATCACCACCCTTTATGCTTGGCTATTCAGACAGTTTTGGACCCAGTGAAGGGTACTCCCATCCAGGCCATGAGCAGCCTGTTTCTTCAGAAGAATATTGTGGGAAACTGTATCAAATACTTTACTGAGGTCAAGATAGATGATGTCTACTGTCTTCCCCTCATCTACCAGGTGGGTCGCCTTGTCATAGAAGGAGATCAGGTTGGTCAGACAGGATATAGCCTTCGTAAACCCATGCTGACTGGGCCTGATTCCCTGGTTGTCCTGTATATGGTGGGTGATCACACACAACCTGACCTGGTCCATCACCTTTCCTGGCACTGAGGTCAGACTGACAGGCCTGTAGTTACCCAGATCCTCCTTCCTCCCCTTCTTGTAAATGGGGGTCACATTTGTCAGTCTCCAATCCTCTGGGACCTGCCCGCTTAACCAGAACTGCTGAAAAATAATGGAGAGTGGCTTGATGAGTTCCTCTGCCAGCTACCTAAGTACTCTCAGTTATGGTTATTCTGAAGCAAAGGATAGTTTGGAGAATGTCCTATTCCACTGTTATAATATGTAGTGTTTTGAATTCCAAAATTTAACTTAATGGCATTTCATATTTTTAATACTAATACTTCTTAGAAGGTATCTGTATTAAATTTTATTTATATAAATATATGAACAGTAAATCAAAACATTTAGATACATAAATTCTGTAATTGCAGTTGCTTGTTTTGAAAATACTATTGTTGATGATGAAAATATAGAAGTTGATTGAAGATCTATTTGAACATTTTAATTAAAAGGTAAATTTGCAGTGAAAATATTACCTTGGACTTAATTTCTTTAAAGCAGATGAAATAATAAGATTTATCCATCATTATACTAACTAGATTTAGGAACAAAAAGAGTTTTTAAACACGTTCCAGTTTCTTAAATGTTAACGAGAGCATGTTTTGCTTGTATATTTCTTATTGTTTTCATAACCTTATAGAAATTATAATAAACTTACTAATGCAACATATATATTAATTATCTTAGCCCTTAGAGATAGTTGAACTATAGTAACATTAAAAATTTCAACTGAGATATTTTATCAAAATTCATTTTATTTCTATACTGCATTCTAATTCTTTAAAAGAACCATATAATGTATCCCAAATAACAATTACTAGAAAAATAAATATATGAAAAATAAGTTGTTATTATTAATTTAAACTTTTAGAATTTGTTATAGAAGAGACATACTTGTCAGTAAATATACTATAAAGTTTACGTACTTCGACATTTTATATGATACAGGGAGGTACATGCAGACTTATGGAAAACAACTACAGGTTATAAAATATCTACTTTTTGAAAGGTAATATGTGGAACTAATTGTTAACTCTTGCAAGTAGCATAGACTTTTTCTATTTCTGTGAAGAGATTATACGTTAGTTTTAAAAACACAGATATTTTAGATTTAATTCTTGAAGTTGTGAGGTGTATTTTCTATTGCATTTGAGAAAATGAGAAATGACACACTGTATTAATAAAGAAGAGGAGCTGGGCCCTCCAATAATCTCCTTAACATTCTCAGCCAGGTGTTATAAGAGGAACTAGGGGACTTGTGCTGGTCCTGCAGTTTATGTCATCTATTTCAGCCATCCTTTCTTCCTTCTGAACTCTTGTTTCCATATTTTTAGACATATTCAGCTTCTCTTCATCATCCTTAAGTCCTAGTTTCACACTACCTGCCATATAAGTCCTGACACTCTTTATCTGAACTTTCTGAAAGTGTTGAGTAGTTGGTTGTAAGGAGGCCTCCTCGGTCTGCATAATATACTTTTTACTCTTCAGCAGTCTTTCTCACGTACAAAGTACTTTAGATGTACTTTCTGTATTTCATAAAAATAATATTCATAGTCTAGTTGAGATCTAGCTTTGATTTGTACCCAGGTTTCCTAAAAATTTTCTATGCACAAGAAATGTATCATGAAGTCAATGTTAAAAATTTTCCAATTATTTCCCTGATGTGTTACAGTTAAATATATGTATTGAACCATTCTGTATCATGCCTCTAAGTAGAGACAGGAAAAACTAGACTTTTCTGAATGCAAAACTCTGTTGTTTTCCAAAATTCATCCTCTAATATCCATTATGTTCAGTGTTCTTCTCTTTAAAATCAATATAGATATTAGCAAAGTTTAAAGAAAGTCTTCATTCTGAATAATGAGATTCTTATAATGCTCAAAGGATGACAATCACCTGTCACAAAAAATAACCATTCATATTGAAGGGAACATAATCTTCATTGCAAAGGTAACAGATAAGAGTATTAATAGATATAAAATAAAGCTATACTGTTATTCCCTAAATTAACTACAGTTCATCACTGTGATATCTAAGGAAATAACAGCAAGTGCTTTTTGAGTGAAAAAACTTTAACTTACCTGCAGCATAGTTGTTGGTTTTGTGTTCATAATTAGGGCAAGAACTGTGAGTATTGAGTATCTTTCAACAGTTTACTCTTACTCAATATATTTTCTTTCATTTAACTGTTAAAACTAAATCCAGTTGATGAAAAACAAAACAGAAGAAATCAATTTCTGTGTTAACTATTTCTATATTAACTCCACTTCTGCAATTGTTGTCATTAAGATGGATGAATACACATTTTATATGTGAATCTCAGAGGTTTCAGGCATAAAACGTACCTAAGTTTTTAAGTTAGACCAAATTCTTACTGTTTAATGATTGATTTTGTAAATAAAGATTTTAAGATTGTAAGTTGTAGCAAAAGATTTAACTAGGTTTCCATTTGTAATTAAAGAGTTCAAGTACACATTCAGTTCAAGAACCTTTTAAATTTTCCCAAGGAAGTTCAGAAAGCCCTGTGATCTAAGAAATCCATATGTAGTTGAATAGAGGACTAGATTAATTAGTAGTTAGATAACAAAGCCTTTTAGTTTCAAGGCTAGTTTTTAATCTTGTGTTGCCTGTGTTCTTACAAATTAATGCAGTGTATAAGTGATTTATACTCATAGGACATTTGTGATTTACCAGCCAAAGTATTTGTCAAGCACCAACTATCTGAAAAAGAGAGAACAGAAAAAGAACTGGAGTTGTAATCAAAATCTTTGTATTATATCACTGTTTTGAAGATCATGACCGCTTCTCCAATATCTCCAATGTCACAAAGATGATCAGAGAGCTGGAGCACCTCTCCTGTGAAGACACGCTGAGAGAGTTGGGATTGTTCAGCCTGGAGAAGATAAAGTTCCTGGGATACCTCATAGCAGACTTCCAGTATCTGAAAGGAGCCTACAGGAAAGATGAAGAGGGACTTTTTACAAGGGCTTGTAGTGATAGGGCAATAGGGAATGGTTTTAAACTACAAGAGGGTAGATTTAGACTAGATATTAGAAAACAATTCTTTCCCATGAGGCTGGTGAAAGAGTGACACAGGTTACCCAGGGGAGTTGTGGCTGCCTTCTCCCCAGAAGTGTTCAAGGACAGGTTGGATGGGGCTTTGAGCAACATGGTCTAGTGAGAGGTGTCCCTGTCAACAGCATGGATGTTGTATCTTTAAGGTCCCTTCCAACCCAAACCATTCTATGATTCTATGATCATAAAATAATACTTAAAAAAACTATAATCGTGTCAGTGTACTTACATAAGAGTAGATAGATTCAATAATGACTCTCAAGTGAAATTCCTCTCAACTTTTGCATGAAAGCGCTCTTAAAGTATTTCAAGTTTGTGGGGGAAAAGAAAGTGAGGCTTTCCAGTTTTGGTCTACCTTTTCTGATTACTCTTTATTCTGAGAATAAATAAATTTTTTAAAAAATAATCAAAAGACCCACTTGTACAATTCTGTCACAAGCGAATTGTTGTATAAGAAATATTAGGGCCAGGATTCTGTGTAACTGACAAATTAGTGTCTTTCTTCCATAACTGAAAACCAAAGCTTGAAAAGGTGTTAAAAACTGACTAAGGAACAGTGGCCCATTTCAGAGGAGAAATACAGTACTGCGTAGCTGAGATCATAATTTCTCCCTGATTGTGAGTAATTCTCTGTAGCACAGTTCATCTTAATTCTGGAGAGGAAAGCTAAGAAAGCCAGGAAATTATACTAGTCCTGAGCTCTTATCTTTTCCTGGCTTGACCACCTGCGTTAAAAACTAGCCTAAAAACAGGGTAAAAATGCTTCCAAGTACCCAGACAAACCTAAAAGGACCATTTTCAACTAATTCTGTCGCAAAAGTTTTTCAGTGTCTGCAGCAAAACACCCTTGGTTTCTGAAATCTGTTACTGCAGGTTTTCCTACAGTAGTTGTGAAGATTTAACTGATGAACAGACTCTTCTTTTTTGGACTTACACCAGTCCACAATATGAAACTGACTTTTAGATATATATATATACATACACATGCAAAGTTAATTCATTAATGTAATAATAGACAATAGATGGTTTACAGCATAATGACTTCTATTATTTTTCTGTTAGCTTTTGACTGATCATATAAATTACAGTGTAAATGTTTTCTTCATGTCTTCAAAATTCCTTGGAAAAATTTTCTTAAATATCACTGTTCTTAAGAGTATGACTCTGATCTATTCCTTGTCCCCAGATTACCCCTACCATTCTTCATTTTTGCTTGCTAATGCAGGAATTTTCTTTTTCCAGATATCACTATGAGTTCTTCTGTGATGGTACTATGGGTTTGAAAATTTATAAGGAGTCATGAACCCTTACTTTTGTAATAAATTAAATTGCAAAAATTCCTGGAGATACCTTGTACTGATCTTGTACCGATCAGTAAAGAGTGAATTATGTTACCTCTACAAATAATACGTTACTACAGATGTCAAGAGAGTCAGTTTCTATGAGACCTCTAACATACTTGGACACTCTTCTAATGGTTAAACATTGTACAGCTACAACCTACATTGCTTTCTGCTTCAGAGGAAGAACTTCCTTCCCTACTTCCGAGTTGTTCGGCAAGCACAGGACTTTTTCAGCCTGACCATTATGAAGCTTCTCATAGGTTTTTATTTCTTCTATTTCTGAAGAAAACATTTCCTCTAATCTGCATATCTATGAAGTTTGTCCCTTCTCCTCCTATACTTTTTTTTCTTTTGTCATTTGTCTCTCAATGACAATTATTCTGGTGTCTTTGCCAGAACTTGATTTTCTTTATCTACTGTTAAAAGCACTTTCAGATCAACTCCATCTTCACTTTTCTCCCAAGACTCAAGGTTAGGTCTTCTGAGTTTTCCTGTAAGAGTTCACAACCTTTAACACCTGAAATAGATTAGGAAGATTTGTTCTTCATACAGAATTAGTTTTAACAGGTCATCTCTACAGGAGCAAAACACTGAAAGATGGTATTCAGCCATTGTAGATAAAAGAATTAAGAAAATTTGCTCAGAACATTTATTTTTATTTATTTTTATTTTCCAAGAAATAGTTTCAGGTGAATTTTTACTTGGCAGTTACTTAAACTCTAAGGAATAGAAATGACTGTTCATCACATCTATACTATGGTCTCTTTTTCAGCAGGTACCTGACTGCAAATTAGTGAGAATTAGGAGAATATCCTGAAGATGCATTGCTACATACTTACTCTTTTTTTTTTTAATAATCTTTCCTAGATATCTAATTCTGGCCACTGCTGTAAATAGTGCAATATTTTTATGTTCTTACAGTGTTTAGTAAATGACTGATGTTTCTCATCATTTTATAAAGTTATTCATACATTAAAGTTTTTCTTTTTAACTGTACATGAAGCTTGTCTTATTGCTGCTAATTAAGGCGTTTGCTGTCAGTACATTATCTTGTGGAATTTTTGGAACACTAAGGCATTTGTTATATAAATATTTAAATAGTTGTTAAATAAGTCCTATATGTTTAAGTATAGGCATTTTACTTTTTTAATAATTAAAAGATATTCCATATAGCATGAGATTAAAATTCTTAGACACCATAATTAAAGAAAAGAACAGTTACTTTCTATGATGCACTAAACATGCATTCACCAGTCACCAGAGCAGCTCTTCAGTTAGAATAGTCATAAATTAAAAGTGAATGATCAGAGATTTGCCAAAAGTCTATGGGGTTTGGATTTGGTTTTAAAAATAGGGATAATGTAGATTAGCCAGGAACATTTTATTAGAAGAATAAAATTATAAATGTAACTAGGAACTAGATGATCTGTAAGGTTCCTTCCAACCCAAACCATTCTATGATTCTATGAATATAGCTTCACTCTTCTGAGATCAATGCTTTCATTTCTTCTCTATGTCCTGAATAGGGAATTTTAATAGATATCCTGTTTCAATAGATATCCTCTTTTCACTGGACTCTTTCTTATCTCCATCCTGCATTCCCTACAATTTTCCTTATCCTGCAGAAAGCAACTGTCCAAATCCCAGGGACAATGGAAGCCTGTCTGTGTAAGAACTGTGACATCTGGTTTTGAAAAGATGCCAGTATACTGAATGACCATAATTAAGGGAATAACTGTGCTTCAAATATTTCTGATATTCCAACTTCAGCAGCAAAGGCTTTCTCTGACCATAATCCTCACTGAGCACTAAGCTTCACTAAGTCACTGATGGTGGTACATACAGCTGATTTTTTTCTTCAGTGACATTGAATTTAGCTCAAATCTGGAACTGCCACTATTTTTTAAAGGCAGAAATTTGCAAGAAAAAACAAAGAACTATGGCCTCTTTCTGTGAAGCCTGAGAAAATTGTCCTCCTGGAATATCTGAGATCATAATTTTCTTCATTCCTAAAAATTTTTCAACATTGTGTGTTACATCACTTAAGACTTTTGCTTTGAAATTCCTTTACTCTTTTTATGAGTCTTATTAATTATGAGTAATATTAATTTTGGAACCATACTCTTTCCAGAAGTCAACGGGAATTTATTTTAAAAACTGGAGTATCTTCTTATTGCTTGCTGCTCTATATTCCTTACATTCTCTTTCCATTTGGTCTCATACATTAAACAAATTTTTTGCAACCCTAGTCAGCTAGAATTATGGTTTAAAATTGTCAGAGTGAAGTGACAGGAGAAGTAAGCAGACACTAGAAACCTATGCCTCAGATTCAGAAATGAACGGGTTTCTATCTAGGGGTCCAACATGGACAAAAGTAATTGAATGCTGGTGGTTTAATAAACTATTGCCCATCAGCTGAGCTTCTGTAGACGTGCATATGCATTCCAGTAGTGTGGTCCAATTAGGTGAAACCACTGTCACTGGAGTTAGTTCTGGTGAATAGCAGGTTCTACGATGTTTATAGGAAAGGTCTCATTATATTGTATTATTTGCAAAATTAAATTTTTGTTTATGGACTGGACATCCACAGACTTAGCAGTGAATATAGAAAAATTATCATTAAATAAATAAAAATTTTAACAAATTTATGTTGTTTTCTCCATTTCTTCTGAAATTATCTACAATTTCTTTGAGGCTATAATGAGGAAGTGATTTGCAAAATGGGATTTAATCCTAATTATCAATGTTGTTAATGTTGTGTAAAGAAAGCCCGAATAACTTGATAATAGGTTATTCAAATTTATTCATTTATTTCTTATGGAATTAAGCTTATAAATTTCACTTTTTAAATTTCATTTTCATAGCAGTTTTTGCCTTCTTAAACCAGAGAATATTTCCATATTTTTATCAGAACAAGGAAATATAAAAATGGAAAAAAATTACTCACTGTCTTTTGGAATTCAATACTTGAATTTATCCTGGCTATAAAAAGACATGTTTAGTCTTGGAGTTTGCATATATAATTAATCATGACTTTAAATCTGTGTCTGGCTTTAAGCAGAATCTTAGTTCTGCTGGACCATACCTGTTTAAGGAAAGTCATTGCTTAACTGTGTTACTGAACTGAAACTGTCATGACTGGAAATAAATATTCACTTATTTTTTTTAAATAGTATTACAATTTAATTTAACTGTTTTGTTGTTTTTTTTTTTTCACTAAACAAGCTTTACTTGTCTTATAATACCAGAATACAGAAAGAAGGGCAAGTTCTCTCAAATCAGGGACATAATATTGTAGGGGTTTTTTAAACTAACCATGAAGGACAAATCATCGATAAGTGCGAGCTGCTAGTTATAGAATCTAAGAGCCTTATGTAGCCTCAGCAACCATATGATAAACTGCTCTGTACTTCTGATATACACATTAGTATGCACCTACCATATAATAAAAACGCTGTTATAAGACTGCTAGGTCAAGTACTGAAGGATTTGAAAATTACTAATTCCAGTTCTTTAATATCTTAATTTGATTCCCTCATGTTCACCCTATGATACATTCTTTAGTTGCATGATCATTTATTATTTTTCTACAATGTAGACCTGAACATATTTATAGAGCAGAAGGTAATGCATTCTTGTTGTTATGAGGAAGTCAGAAGTACTTAATGGTTGTAGTGAACCAGTTTAAAATAGAAGTCACAAAACAAGTATTGTATGATTTTGAAGACCTGAGTAAAGAAAATGGAATTAAAGGTGGTTTTAGGGTATATTCTTCAGAACCAGTCATGTGAAGTTTTGTTCTGAACTGAAAATTCATCATTGGAAACAGCAAAAATAAAGACTTGAGTGTGAGAGTCGATATTATGATAATTATGACTCAGTAGTATGATATAACTTCACATAAAGCAAAATAATGTGATGGTGTGGGAAATTAAGTGTTTTCTACTATTTGGAGAAACTTCAAAAAAGGCCTTATATGATTTTACAATATCAGGAGACGTAAATAAGTCTTCCTCCATTATCATATATTTTATATTTGAACTAAACCTAAAAGAAAGATTCAATATTTTATATTTAGATGGCAAAGAACAGAGTGACCACCATTTTATGTAGAAGACTGTTATTTTGGTGTTGGGGTTTGTTTGACTTGTGGTAATATAGCTGTTGTTCTATTTACAATGAAGCAAGAACAACAATTTTGAAAATCACTAGTAAAGTACATAGTGAAGAAGCTGGAGCCATTCGAGGAAGCAGATGAACAGTGGTTCATCACTTTTTACTACTGTTACAATTTGGCAAATGTTTACTTATGGAAATGAGGAACTTATAAGCAAGAAAATCCAGTTAGAGAAGAGAAACAATATGTTCAGAATATTTGGCCTTATATTATGCAACAATTGTCAACTGCACCTCACTTCTTGAGGAACAGCTGTTTTACATGTATTTTCTTCTTGTGAGCTCTAGGAATGGAAAACAGTTTTCAGAAAATATCTTGTTTTTTATTAAGAAATAGTAACATCTTAGGTATTTTATGCATTTTTCTTTAAATTAATGTTTTACATGCCAGCAGTCATTTAATATTATCTTTTTACAGCTGGAATTTGAAGCGCTGTAATTTTATCTACCAGTTTATATTATTCAACATCATTCTTATGAGGAACTTCATGCGAGAAGAAAAGTACAACTTCATAGTATTTAGAGACACAGATAATGCTTCAGGAGGTTCAATTGTTCAATATCTGTGCTGTATTGCCTGATGTTTTCAAAGGAAGGATAAACACTTTGATGTTTTAAGTGATCTGTGAACAAACTGAGAAAAATAATTTAAAACCTCGTATTCTCATCTAAAAAATGTACTATAAATGTAAGTTTTTTATGCAACAGGAAGAAAATGATCTTAACGTTTGCCAGTGCACCCCAAATGAAAATATCCAATGTATGACTATATGTAAAATAAATAAATTGGGAAATGATTTGTTCTTTCAGTAATGTTTTAATATATTGCAGATCACAATTTTGCATTTATTGAAAATGAGCAGGTGAGCAGTCATCCACTATTATTCTCTGACACTATTAGCAGAGAAGAACAGAAACTTTATCTTTTTAAACACAATTAGTTAAACAATAATTTGAGCAGTTTATGCAGTGCACAGCTTGACCAGAAGCCACATTCTGGAGTATAGAGGTACTCAAGTATCTGTGCAGAATACACGTTAGTGGTTCAGTCCAGTTGTCTTTCACAAACAGCAGAATTCTAGTTGCCCCAGATTCCAAGAATATCGGAAGAAACCACTGTTGTCAGCCAAGAGACACAAAAAATGAGAGAGTTTCAATTAGCAAATCTTGCAGCACTCATAATACAGCAGCTTGTCAAGTATTTTTAGATGACCCAGAAAAAATGGCTCTTCTTTGGAATAAGAAAGAAGATAACAATATAGAAAATAATATACATTATCATTGCAGTTCCTTTTTTAAGGAATAAGCCAAGTTATTTTTCACCAGAAACTTTCATTGGTTAACCAACTGAAGTATCATTTTGGGTTACACAGTTCACCTGCATAAGTAAGCTATGAAAGGAATATAACCACCAGATTAACGATGTATGATCTATGACAGGAGTTAGAGGTATCTTCCTTAATTCCTTATCAATAGGTAGTACTACTTAATGATGAGACATTCTCCTGGTGCAGTACTTATTCTACCAGAATTACAAGCTCATACAATAATGCAGATATTTATTACTAAAACAAAAAACAATGATGAATTGCTTTACAAAATAGATTATTTTGAAATTACTGTAACATCTTAGTCTTATTTTTATAGTTTTCCTGTGAAATATTGGGCAAAAGTGTGAGGTGATAAAAAAGAACTCAATTCCAAATAAAAAATGTTTTATAGCTTTTTTTTTTATATAATTTAAAAGTAAAATAAGTATACTTTCTAATAAGTTTATAAATATTGCTATCATCCAAAAATGGTGGCTTGGAATCTTTCAGTCATGCCATAAAAATAATGCATTTAAAAATATTCTTTACTCTCAAGGGGAGAGTAAGGCAGAAAAATATTCTTTTATTTGTTCTGGCTATTTTCAGGTGTCTGTTGCTATATATTAGTTAATAAATATTTACAGCCTTCCATACTTTAACACCACAGACACCAGGAAAAGTTTACATTTTACATTTAGTATATATATATTGACTATATTTTAAAATTCTTTGTTAGTCACCTGTATAACTGATAAGAATTCACTGGAATTTTTAAAATATACTACTTATATAAAGGATAATGCTAACTTATAAATAAAGGTTTTTTTGTCTAGAACATAAGACTATGGATAGGAGAAAAGAAAAGAGCATATATTTTCAGACAGAGGACAACCCTTCTCTCATCAAAATTACATTTACTTCAATGTGACTAGGACTTCAACCATTTGTATGTAATTTTGTTGCTATTCAGATATTTCTGTTGTTTTTAGAGAAATGCCATCCTTCAGGTGTGTCAGCTTCACCACTCATTTTGGTGTCATCTGTGAACTGGCTGAGGGTTCACTCTGTCTCACTGTCTATGTCATTAATCAAGAGGTTGAACAGTACCAGCCCCAGTACATAGCCCTGGAGGAGAGCACTTGTTACTGGTGTCCATTGAGACAGGGCCATTGACCACCACACTCTGGATGAGATCATCCAACCAATTCTTCACCCAAATAAATGTGCTTTTTACAATTGACCATAGCAATGCAAGACTTTGGTGAGGAATATTTACTGAGCAACACATGTACAAGCCCTATTTGTTCTCCTAGAACAAAGAGGAGCTGAGACGATACATCAGATCTGAGGATCCTTGCAAGAGAGATTCTATCTCAATGCCACATTGGCACCACTGGTCCTGTCTAGGAGGGTCAGCTTGAATCCCTGGACTCTCAGATTCAAACAGGGAGCAGAACCCACAGATACAAACAGGAGCCCTCCAGGAGCTCCTGGTCTCCAGGAACCCATGAGTAAGCCTTAAAGAGTCAGCATAGCATAGGCAGTGTTACTCATTCTTCAGCAGACTAGTGAGATTACTAGAAGACAGATTCTCTGAGTTACTAAAATATCACTCACTCTATCTGAAATAATTCATGATGATAACAAGAGTAGCCACTTTTCCATCAGAAAGTTTAGGACTAGATCTAATATGACATTCAGAGTGACTTAGATATGACAGGCACATGGGGAAGTCTTAAGCAACACTTAGCAGCATTGACCATGGGTCAGATCTTACTAAACGGAAATGTAAGCCCCTCTGAGTTCAGCTTTGAACTAAGTTGTTTTTCTCTAAACATAAAATGTACCTGCAGCATAGTACAAAACAATGAAGAATTTCTGCCAATCTTTAAAAGCAGACAATGAAAATATTTAATAGCTTTAAGCCTGGTTTGTTGCCTTTTCACTTACATCTATACAGCATTCAGCTGTAAAAGGTTGTTTTGTAGAATTCAGAGCAGACAGATTATCAAGAGCAAATCACTTGCACTATCTAAAGCATAACTCCTTAGGTCTGACTCTTGGCCATAATTCTCTCATATCCTTACAGCTTAGTGCTTATTAGGGTAAGTTATGTTCTTTTCTTTTTCAAAATCTACTGATTATTTTTTCCTTTGTCAAAAAGGTGTTATCTCCTAATTCTTGTATATAATCAGAAAAAAACGAACTTCACTGCCTCAAATGTATCCCTAACTACTAGTATATCAGCAATCATTAACTATTCTCCTCCTGACATAGACTGAAATATTAAAGGCATAGTTATTTTTGGTTTAAGAAACTATGTTTTATAACATTCAAGATATTAATCAGTTATTATGTTCCATAAAATATAGTACCAGAAAAACCTGGAAGGTGTTGTCCTGAAACAGGTTTTTTTTACTTTGAAATATTATCTCAATGGAGTTCAGTTTAAATTACAGTATGAAAAAAAACAAAAACCCTGAAAATTGTTGCAAAAGTTATTTCAGAATTGTTAGCTCACTCTTTCACCTACAGGAGATCATCAATTACGCTGGTAAATGACAAATTGAAATCTTAACAGGATTGGAAGTTCTGGGCTGCAGTTCCCAAAAGCACTTCAGCAAATAAAACAGTCAATCTGACTGACCTACACTCTTTTACGTCCCTTGAAGTCCTACCTTCAAGTGACAAAAAAAATATTAATATAACGTTTCCAACTTAATGTTTCCGAATCTAGCAATTATCATTTTTCAACAGCTCACCCTTCTTCAGCAAATTTCTGATCAGCTCTATACATAGGCAGACAGGTTAAAATATAAATTTTACATATTTAACATGCGTGACTTGTACCATGGTTATGATCGCTTTTAAAGTACAAGCCAATGAGTGCTGTTGAGTACTTGCAGTTTAGGAAACATAGGAAACATAAAACAGCAGTTACACAGAACTAATTTTAAATGAGTGATGAAAAGGTTATGTTTATATTTTATTCTTTGTTTGAATTAATAATTCAGCTATTTGTTTAGATATCAGCATAATAGATTTTTCATTTCAGAGATATATTAGACCAATTTGTCACATATTATTTTTCTTATATTATGTAGTCAAATTGGTTTTCATGTATTGAGAATCACATCATTTCAAAGTCCTCTTGTTCACTCGTGTGTAAATATGTCAATTCTTATTTTGCCTGTTCATACATTTAAATTAATAATTGTATCCTTTCATTGATTATTACCAATGAAAGCAACTGATTAAGAAACCTGCAGATTTGGTTAACACTAAAATTACAGAAAGTAAATGACATGTTAGTACATTTACACACTCTTTTGCTTTGAGTGGATTTTTGGAGTTACATTTTAGTAATATTTGAATTATTCAGGTGACATTATTTTAAAGTGGAAAATTGCTTAAATCTAGTACACTTGAAATCTTCTGTTTTTCCAGCCATTTTGTAGCATCTGCTAAAGGGAACTACCTCTTTCTACAAAGCTTGGTTTTCTTTAGTAATATTGTGTGAGTTTTGCTAACAAATATAAATACAGCAGCTAAACAAAATAGGTAACTATTTTGGTTAGGTAAACAATGACTGTCCTAACGTTGTGTATTCTGGTGGATATGAGCTAAGGTTGCTTAAGGAACATTTTTTTAAACTTTCTAATGAATGATACTAGAGCATTGTCAGTTTCTATTGTAGCTAGATTTGGGTTTGGGTTTGGGTTTTTTTCCCTGTATAAAGTAAAGAAATTAAAACCATACAAACATCACAACATTTCTAAACTTCTGGGTCAGAGGAGTGTTGATAGGATTGCCAAATAAGATGATTCAGTTATGAGTTGTAGTATGAGGATGAGATTAGAGAAGGTCAAAATGATCAGTGTTTTATTGTTGTAGGACTTTGAATTTTGAGAAATTCAAATACTGAAAACATAACTGATCCATGGACAATGGATGAAGCTTGATAGCTTTATTTCTTCTTGTACAGCTATCTTACATATACTTCTTCTGTAAAATGCCTATGCATAAAGATCACTTTCTTGTGTGTGAGTACAAGGCAAAAGTTGTAGTTAAAAATTATTTCTTAACAGTTACTTGGTATGAATGACAATACCTGGTAATTAAGAAATTATAATATATTACACTATTTAAATCATAGTTTCAATTATTTGGAAAAAAACCCAAAACCAGCCTATGCACTATGAATGTTTTTCCTTATAGCAGCTGGAGGTATGTTGTATGGCTCTCATTAATAGGACTATTTCTTTCTTCTATTGTCAACAATTACTTGTGAGTTTTTGTCTCCTTATATAGTTAAAATGTAAAAGATTGCTACTAAGATGATTTGGATATCATTTGTGGTATGCAATCAAAATCTAAGAATAGCATTTCTAGCATAATTGGAAAATATGTTTTTTCAAGCTGATAGAGGCCCTGACACAGCAGGATAGTGGTTTCAGCAAGTATTTAGAAACATAACTCAGAAAGGGAGTTCTAGGGAGTTGCTACTAAAGTCTGTGTGATTGCAGGATCATAGCTCAAAACCTCTCCGTTTTAAAATAGTTGGATTTTTGTTATATTGATTTGATTTTTGTGCTATCTTGTAATTGCAAATCTTATTTCTATTAGAGCACTGCTTAGGCCACATTTAGTGACTATTAGACACTTTTCTAATTTCTGGTTCAAATGTTTCCATAGTCAATGCCTACCTATCCATCTCTGTGCCAGTACTGACTTGTGGCTTAAATAGTATTTTTTTCTTTGTTGCTGTTTATATCCTTGATATGTTTGTTTCTTTCTTAAGCTAGATTGCATCTGATACAGACAGAGAACTTCCCTGTCTAACTTCTAGCAAAATAATAGTTCCTTGTCTAATGTAAATATTTATGACAAGCCCATACATTTCACATCTATAGTAAGCTGCTTCTAACACTGCAATTCTAACTCCTGGCAGTATATTAGAAATACTATGCTAGACTGAACAAACCATGTTTTTTCCATCTTCTCTCCTGAGATTAGCTCCCTACTCACTTTACCATTGTCATTGCTCTAGTCAACATCTTTTATAGTTTGTTGCTATCAGTCTTGACCATGAAGAAAAATAATTGTATTCAGCATTTCAGAATATAATGAAAGCTGATTCCATTTTTTATGCAGAAAATTTTAACTGAAGTATCTTGGAATTTATTTTGTTTCCACTGATCCACACTGGTAGTTCATTATTGATCCATGATCAGTTTGTATACTCAGGCTTATCTCCTCAATAAGTTTCTGGAAAAGTTGTCTAGCTAGGAGGCAACTCTAGAGAGCAATTACTTCTAACATACATGTCCATGACAGAAGTTAGTCATCATGAATTTCATCTTTCTTTCTTTCCATTAATGATTGAGATTCAGCAGGACTAGCTTCATCTGGAGAACTGATTTTCAAATAGCTTGAGTGAAATACTTTGCAGGATGTTGGTCATGTATGTTCCTTAATTTAAACAGGAAAATAGTAGATAAATTATTTTTATGCTACATTTGGAGATATGTTTTTAGATCAGTGACAGTAATATCTAACTGGAAAATACATCCATTTAGGGCTTAGATAATTTTGTAAATTTCCAAATTAAAAAAAGTCTAATTTCACAATGTATTTATATACCTGAACCAGGGTATATAAGAAAATATTCCTTTGTTTTTCCTTAGACATAAAATCATTTTTTGAAACTCTATTGCATTCAATTAAATTTCCAAAAATATCTTGGAATCGAAACATTGAAAAATTAGTATTCTACTTACGACTGTGCTTTCAAGAATTAATACTAATAAAAGTCAGAGAGTTGTAGTTAATGGGACAGAATCCAGTTGGAGGTCAGTAACTAGTGGAGTCCCTCAGGGGTCGGTACTGGGACCGGTGTTGTTCAATATCTTCATCAACGACCTGGATGAGGGTACAGAATGTATCCTCAGCAAGTTTGCTGATGACACTAAGCTGGGAGGAGTGGCTGACACACCAGAAGGTTGTGCTGCCATTCAAAGAGACCTTGATAGGCTGGAGAGTTGGGCGGGGAGAAACTTAATGAAATTCAACAAGAGCAAGTGCAGAGTTTTGCATCTGGGGAAGAACAACACCATGCACCAGTACAGGCTGGGGGCTGACCTGCTGGAGAGCAGTGTAGGAGAAAGGGACCTGGGGGTCCTGGTGGACAGGAGGATGACCATGAGCCAGCAATGTGCCCTTGTGGCCAAGAAGGCCAATGGCATCCTGGGGTGCATTAGAAAGGGGGTGGTCAGTAGGTCGAGAGAGGTTCTCCTCCCCCTCTATTCTGCCTTGGTGAGGCCACATCTGGAGTATTGTGTCCAGTTCTGGGCCCCACAGTTCAAGAAGGACATGGAACTGCTTGAGAGAGTCCAGCGCAGAGCCACTAAGATGATTAAGGGAGTGGAACATCTCCCTTATGAGGAAAGGCTGAGGGAGCTGGGTCTCTTTAGCTTGGAGAAAAGGAGACTGAGGGGTGACCTCATCCATGTTTACAAATATGTAAAGGGTGAAGGTCAGGACGATGGAGCCAAGCTTTTTGCAGTGACGTCCAATGATAGGACAAGGGGCAATGGATGCAAACTGGAGCACAGGAGGTTCCATGTGAATATCAGGAAGAACTTCTTAACTGTGAGAGTGACGGAGCACTGGAACAGGCTGCCCAGAGAGGATGTGGAGTCTCCTTCACTGGAGACATTCAAAAACCGCCTGGATGCGTTCCTGTGTGATGTACTCTAGGTGACCCTGCTCTGGCAGGGGGGTTGGACTAGATGATCTCTCGAGGTCCCTTCCAACCCTAGAATTCTGTGATTCTGTGATTCTGTGAAAGTGATAAAGCTAACTGACATCTTGAAATCACTACACTGCGAGTTAAAATGCTTAGTTTTAATTTTTGTTATTTGACACATTGACCAGAATAACTAAATTTTCTCACAGACCTGGAGAATAATATGAACTCTACATCTTCCTTTAAATAAGTCATCAGAATTTCCCAAAAAATCGTATCACTATTTAAGTATTTTACTGATAAAGTTTCATTGGCACTCAATGTGGAAAAGAAGTGTTGAGGTCCAGTGTGTGAGCATTTATTTTGAGCATGGTAAACAGTTTGCTGATTATTAGCACATTGCTGAGAAACAGCTGGAACCCTTACATCTTTGATAATCTCTCCAGATGTTCCTAAAATTGTTAAGACAGAACTCTGACACAGACCAATCTAATGACTAGAACTTGTTCAATCACGTTGCAGAAAAAATATGTTAATATTTTATATCTCAAACAAGTTTGCTGTAAGATTTCCACAAATTACTTGGGTTCTCATTGCTTGCTTCCCTCTGTGTAAAACAGAGACAAGAGTCATTGCATATCCAGGTTACGAGTGTTCTAATAATACAAATAGGAGGACAAACAACAATCATCTCATAGTCAAGAGTTTAACAAATAAGCCCCATACAAATTCATGATATTCCCAGACCCAATGTCTTGTTTCAGGCACTTCAGAACTCAGTCATTAACGTTTTGCCTATAGTCATCTATTTATCTTTCTCTTGCAATTTTGATATCCACCAGTTTCAGTTCTCTGCCAATACTTACCTTTCTGTCAATGATGCTGATGTCTTGACTTTGCAGCTTTCCCACCAAAATATCCTGATACTATTTTTTAACAAATCTTACAAATGCTATCTTGTCCAATTCTTTTAATTTATACCTTGTAGATAGATCCTCACAACTAGTTTTCTAACTCATATTGCTAGCTTCTATGTCAATTTTCTAGTTTATACTAAACTACTGCTTTTCAAACATCTGCCACATTAATTACATGTTCTGTGGCAGGTGGGTACTTTCTACAGCAGGAATTGGAATGATCGTTTTAGGTAAAAATGTGAATTAACTTTGTCATATAATACTGTTATAAAATGGCACAGATGTAAAAGAAAGGAAAGCAAAACTTCTGTTAAAAAATTTAAGAGAAATATCAAAGTAATGATGTAATAAGGGAATGGCTGAATGTACGGGACAATGTAGTTCAAGGTTCACATCCCACTTTCTATGCAAAATATTACTGAAACATTTCTCTTTTGCTTTATTCTATTTTATTCTATTTGATTGAAAATAGACAGCTTGACATGTACATGCTGTCACTTTCATTAGCTCAAATTCCATTCTCCAGAACCTGTTATTCAGGGAGATATATTGTTTCAATGACATGGACACACAGGAACTGACAAACTCAAGAAATAAAATTCGATTTGTGAACTAATGAGAATTTAAATTTAAGCCTCCAGTGACAAAAGGGAGTATTTGTGGCACACCGTATTAACCTATATGTTGGATAGCTGTATCTCACAATTAACATGTTGTTATGTGATGCTTCATGCAGTATTTGCAGTGCTGGCTATAATACATATCTAAAAACCGAAAAGATGAGAGTTCAGCTTTCAAGTTGCTGGAAAATTATTAATGTAACAAATGGATTTGGCAGTCAAAATTAAAATATAAATTCTGCTACAGATCTATGATATATTTTTGAGGTTGCCCCTATCATTAACTACACCATTCTCTTCACCTACTAGGTTCATCATTCCTATTTTGTTTTCTGCAATATCTCTTGACAATGACACCAACAGCATAGTAGGATAAGACTGTGATTCATATATGCAAACAATTCAGAGCAGGAGGTCATAGTGATGAATAACACCAAACACTTCAGGCATCCTATTTTTATACAACAAATGAAGTTAATAAGTCTCCTTATATAATGTTTATCTGTACTGAAAAGATTTTTAAATGGTCTTCCAGTTTCTGGAAAGAAAATCTGAATTTTCAATAGCTAAAAGTCATACTATGTATTTCTTCAGATATATTTTTTCCCTTGTGTATGCAGCCTTGTCTATTTAATGCTGTAAAAATCCCAGTCAGATAGCACCTGAAAAAACAGAAATGTATCAAGAAGAAAGAGACACTAGACCTGACTCAGGACAGCCTTGGCTGTAGCAACCATGACATGACAGAGTTCGAGATTTTGTGTGGAGGACGAGGAGCAACAAGTAGAATTACAACCCTGGACTTCAGAAGAGCTAACTTTGGTCTCTTCGAGCAATTACTTGGAGAAATCCCATGGATTAGGGCTCTAGAAAGCAAGGTGGTCCAAGGGAGCTGGTTAATATTCAAGCACCACTTCCTCCAAGCTCAAGATTAGTGCATCCCTATGAGTAAGAAATCAATCAAAAGAGACAATAGTCCTGCATAGATGAACAAGGAGCTGCTAGAAAAACTCAGCCAGAAGAAGGAATTTTACAAAATATGGAAAAAAGGGACTGGTCATTTGGGAGTAGTAGAAGAACATTGTCAAAAATATGCAGGGATGCAGCCAGAAAAGCTAAGGCCCACTTCAAACTAAATCTGTCATGGGATGTCAAGGACAAAAAAAAGGGCTTCTTCAAGTACATTAGTAACAAAAGGAAGACTAGGAAAAATGTGAGCCTGCTGCTGAATGAGATAGCTGCCCTGGTGTCACAGATTTGGCCAATAAGTTGGTGACAGATGCTCTCATATCCTCCACCACCCTCTCAGGGGAAGGTAACAGGGGATTAAGGGAAAGTGACTTTGAGGTTGGAAAAGAAAAAACTAAAAGAATTTCAGCAAAACAAAGAATAATAGCAATAACAATAATAAAGATGGTGACATATACAGAGATGTAAGCATATAAAGATATATAAATGAAAATACAAATATGAAGCCCATGTTTCCCAGATAGTAATTATGCCTAGACCAGAAAAAGTCCCAAGCTGGACTTGGCAGCAGATGGGGGTACCTGGGACCAGGTGCCTCTGACAACAGTCCACAAAAACCTCAGAGCAGCTGCACTGGTTGCACTCGAGGGGGCAGGGGAAGGTAACCTGTCTCTATGCACAATGTTCTTCAGCAAGAAAACAGGATGTAGGGGCAGCATAAAGAACAAAGTCAAGAAACAATCCCAATCCTGCCAGTACAAGATCCAGAGCAGCCATTTTATACTGAGCACCATGGGAAGGAATACTGTGATTGGTCCACTTGGATCACCTGACTCATACTCTCCTCATTATAAGCTCATCTGCTCCCCCTCCTACTGTAATCACTGTATGAACAGACTGCAATAGCTGGAGGTATCCTGGGCTGTCTCAGGTTAGCATGGAAAATTTGTATTCTGGCACTCCCAAACCAGGACACCTGATGATACAGGGAAGACAGAGTTACTGTTTGACTTCTTTGCTTCAGTCTTTACTAGTAAGGCAAACACTCAGGGGACCCAGACCCTGGAGATAGGATAGAAGGTCTGGAGAAATGAAGAGTTTCCCTTGGTTTAGGAGGACTGAGTCATCCTCAACTGAATCACTTAGGCAAACTGGACACACATCAATCCATGGGTTCCTATTGAATGCACCCATGAGTGTTGAGGGAGCTAGCAGATGTCGTTGCCAGGCCACTCTCCATTATCTTTGAAAGGTCATGGAGGACAGGAGAGGTGCCTAAAGACTGTAAAAAAGCTGATGTCACTCCAGTTTTCAAAAAGGGCAAGAAGGGGGACCCAAGAATCTACAGGTCAGTCAGCCTCACCTCCACCCCTGGTAAAGTGGTGGAACAACTCATTCTGAATGTCATCTCTAAGCATGTGGAGGAAAACAAAGTTATCAGGGTTATTAGGAGTTATCAGGGTTATCAGCATGGGTTCATGAAGGGGAAATCATGATTGACTAATCTTGATAGTCTTCTGTGATGGCATGACTAGCTGGGTAGATGAGGGGAGAGCAGTGGATGTTGTCTACCATGACTTCAGCTAGGCTTTTGATACCGTCTCCCATAACATCCTCATAGGGAAGCTTATGAAGTGTGGGTTAGAGGAGTGGACAGTGGTGTGGATTGAGAACTGACTGGATGGCAGGCTGCGGAGAGTTGTGTTTGGTGGTGTGGAGTCCAGCCTGAGATCTGCATCTAGTGGTGTCCCCCGGGGGTCAGTACTGGGTTCTTTCCTATTCAACATGTTCATCAATGACCTGGATAAAGGGACAAAAAGTACCCTTTGCAAATTTGCTGATGGCATGAAACTGGGAGAAGTGGCTGATACACCAGAAGACTGCTGTCATTCAGAGAGACATTGACAGGCTTGAGAGTTGGGTGGGCAGTAACCTCATGCAGTTCAACAAAGGCAAGTGTAGAGTACTGCACCTGGGAAAGAACAACCCCAAGCAACAGTACAGGTTGGGGATTGACCTGCTAGAAAGCAGCTCTGCAGAGAAGGGCCTGGGAGTCCTAGTGGACAAGTTCATCGTGAGCCAGCAGTGTGCCAATTGTATCCTGGGGTGCATTAAGAAGAGCATGGCCAGCAGGTTAAGGGAAGTTATCCTCCGCCTCTACTCTGCCCTAGTGAGGCCACATCTGGAGTATTGTGTCCAGTTCTTGGCTCCCCAGTTCAAGAA
>VZRW01013134.1:30749-42978 GCA_013398125.1 Aegotheles bennettii
GATAGAACCATAGAATTGGAGAATGGTTTGGGTTGGAAGGGACTTTAAAGATCATCTAGTTCCAACCCCCCTGCATAGGCAGGGACATCTTCCACTAGACCAGGTTGCTCAAAGTCCCATCCAACCTGGCCTTCAACACTTCCAGGGAGGGGGCATCCACAACCTCTCAGGATATTCTGTTCCAATGCTTCGCTACCCTCAGATGAAAAAATTTCCTTCTAATATCCAATCTCAATCTACTCTCTTCCAGTTTGAAAGCATTCCCCCTCATCCTATCACTACATGCTCTTGCAAAAAGTACCTCTCCATCTTTCCTGTAGTCTCCCTTCAGGTGTTGGAAGGCTGCTATAAGGTCCTATAAGGGCCTTTTCTTCTCCAGGCTGAAGAACCCCACCTCTCTCAGCCTGTCTTCATAGCAGAAGTGCCCCAGCCCTCTGGTCATCTTCAGAGGATCATCTTCCAGATCTTCTTATTAGCAGAATTCTCCATCACATTTGAAGTCAATTTATGAAATATCACCATTTAAAATATTTTTATAGGTACAGCTTTTTTAGTTAATGGACTATACAGAGAGTGAGTATACTGAACTTACTTCATAAAGACTAAAACCCTACTTTTTCTGAAACATGTACATATCAGCAGCAGTGGAATCTTCTTCATGATGCTGTGGAAATATAGGCTTAATCTTATCTGTAAGTCAGAGAAACTGACTGTCACTGTAATTACTGATCAATAAATCTGAGCAGGTAGACAGAAGCAGATAACACTTTTTCCCTTTTGATGAGCAAATAACACATTGTCATGGTGGAAAGATGTTTTTAGTTTGGATGGAAAATACTTACTTTTCACTGATAGGTGTGTTGGTTTAAATGATTGTTGTATCCAACTGTAATGGGTTTCAGAAGAGTTTGAAAAAAGCTATTTTGTTTTCGAAATAGAGTCCAGAGCTAGGATTTTCTCTTCTTGGCCAAGTTATATCAGTCCTGATGGTGTGACAGTGGGTCAGGATAAGGAACTGATAGTGTATTGATTTTGCATTGTACAAATTCTTTCTATTTTGTCAGATGTTTAAGGAGACATGTATAGGTCACTGATGTGAGGAGAGGCTGATGTTGTTATTCTTGTATAGGGCTGCCTGGCTGAGGTTTGTGTTTATGTGAGTTTATTAGTATTTTTTCAAACTATTTTGTTCTCATTGTAAATATTAAAGGCATGTTGTGGCACCTCAAACTTTGAAACTGTCATTTTGTAATGGGAAATAAATGGAAATAAATTAAGAAGGCAAATACCCAAGTAGGTATCTGAGGCTTTAAGATCAATTAATATGCATATATGTAAATGTAGAATGTAGTTACTTAAGACAAAAACTCTTTAAATAATGTGTCTAAGACACTAAAGTAATATGATAATATAGGCCTGAAAAGTATGGTAGAGCACCACACACTTTTAAAATAGTTTTTGCATTGATGCAAAAAACCCATATCCCATTCTATTTACATAGGCTTTAATAACTTCCTGCTCTGAAATTGCATTTTAAAATAATTTAATACTATTCTTTTAAAAGTATTGTGGCAATACAAAATATAAATTCACAAAGAACTTGATACAACTCTTTTTTGTCATATTTTCTTACTGTCACAAGTCTCATCAAAACATATATTAATGCACATTTATTTAAATATTAATTTTTCTATATAACCTATAGTTCAAAGTAAATTGTCTAATAAATATGAACTAACATTTCAGTCAGAGGGATGAAAGAAAAATTCATTTCCAATAAGCATATTTTATACAGCACACTCCCTCTTTTATTCACTACTACCTTCTCCTTTGAAACAGAAACTGGATACAATAAAACAAATCTTCCTTTGAATCTTTGAAGTGATGTTTTACTGTGGTCAAATACAAAGAATTTTTACCATTTCTGGTGTACGTAGCATCTTGTTCAGTTACCTCTCTAAAAAATATTTTTATTTTATAAAAGTAATAAGATATCAGAAATACTGAGGTTATGAGACTTCTATGTAATATAAATTTTATCTTTTAGAAGTACATACTTTCTCTGTGACCTGAGTGAGGAGTAGCTATGAATAGTTTTAGGCTTTCCATCGGTATAACATTATATTTGCCTGAATGTCATTGTTTAACTCCAGTAGGCATCTTAGTTCCACACAGCCACTTGCTCACTGTCCCCTAGCATGATGGGGAGAGACTCAGAGTAAAAGTGCAAATACTCGTTGATTGAGATAAAGATAGTTTAATAGATAAAGCTAAAGCTGTCCACACAGCAAAGCAAAATAAAGAAGTCATTTGCCACTTCCCATCAGCAAGCAAGTGTTCAGCCATCTCCAGGAAAACAAGGGCTCCATCACACGTAGCTGCGACTTGGAAAAAGAAACAACATAACTCCAAATGTCTCCGCTTCCTCCTCCTTCCCCTTCCCTTTATATGCTGAGCATGATACCATATAGTATGCTATATGCCTTTGGTCAGTTGGGGTCAGCTGTCCCAGCTGCGTTCCCTCCCATCTTCTTGTGCACCTCCAGCCTACTCACTGGTGGGGCAGCAAGAGAAGCAGAAAAGGCCTGGGCTCTGTTCAGACACTGCTTAACAATAACGAAAACATCCCTATGTTGCCAACACTGTTTAGGTCACAAATTCAAAACAAGCCCCATACTAGCTACTATGAATAAAATTGACTTTATCCCAGACAAAACCAGTGCAAATGGACAATAATATTAACAACCCAAATATTCATTAAGTCCTAAATAAATCTTCATATATTTGGGGTTTTTTTACAGTATTTTTTATTTCCTTAATTATGGATGGTAGATCATGTCTGAAAACTCATTTACAAAGAGAAAAAAGGAAAGTTTGCAATAAGTTTCTATATAATTTTAAAGACGAACTAAAAATCTCAGCTAACAATTTCAAATTAGATAACAATGATCTAAAAAAGAATAAAAAGAAGATTTACTTTTTTATCATGAAAGGCCTTACAATATATTTAAATGAAAATATATTTTCAACAGTTTGTGCTCTTGAAACAAGACTTTTTCCTAGCACAAAGTATTGGTGTCTCAAGGTGATAATACATTCTGTTTATCTTAATGCCATTTCTATTCCTTCAGAAATTTACACTTGTTGCCTAGTAATCAAAAACCTAATGTGAATACCAGTCTGGAGATGAAGGTTTTCACTGCATTCCTGCCAACTTCCTTTTGAAATAATTAATAATTCTAAATTATAATTCATTTTAAAAATAGATACACAGAGAAGATCCTGACTTAATGGAAATAAAAAGAGGATGCCTGAAGTAAAAGGATGTATTGGACCTGTGACAGGATTTTTTAAATCAGGGGTGGTCAAAACTTACTTTGCTTCACTGAACCAACATTATAGTTCAGGTCTGTTGAATCCTTATCCACCTTCTTTCTGGTTACAAACACTCTCCTCTGAGCAGCTAGATTCATTTTCCTGAGTATTTAAATTTATGCTATTGATTGGATTAGAATAGAGACAGTTTTGTACACTGCAATTGGTGTTAAATGAGATTTTCTTTAGTATCATCTGCAATGCTGTCCTTAAGGGACATGTCTTTCACTTTTCCAGACTTTCCCCATTTACCCTTGGATTAATTTTAATTAAAATAGTAATTTTTGTTTCATCATGTTTTTGGTACTGTACATAGGTTCAAAGTTGATCAACAATATTAAATTCAGAGAAGTTTCACACAGATAATAGATTTTGAAATAGATTTTTGGATACATATATAGATATATTTTTAGAAAAAAAAACAATGGGGGCAAATCATGCACACAGAAAACTGGCAAAATTTTCACTTGTTTTTAGAATCTAATCTAAGGCTTTAACTTTGTTGAAAACTCAGAAACCTTTCCCTTTATCTGTGATGAAGAGTGCCATCTTTCCTAATGAATGCTTAGCAAAATCTATGGGGTCTTAAATTTACAGGAAATGTCAATTCAAAGTACAAGAGATCAGGCAAGATTCCTTCAGAAGTTTTTAATAAAGAAGATGTATTACTGATTCATTCTGAATATGACAGTTTTTAATTTTAAAAAGAGCCGTATAGAACGTAACCTGAAAGACCATAGTGGGAGTAATCCTTATATATCAGAAATTGAGGACCAGAGATATGGTCATCACATTTCCTCTTCTTACACCTCTGATACAGCTCCAACATTAATGAGGAGCTGCATAAGACATGTAATGCAAGAATCCTAATGCACATGAAAAATAGGATAACAGTAATGAGAAATATAAAACTAGGAGAAACCTGGTCCAGCTTCCTGCTGTTGTCTGCATCTTTTCATCTAATGAAGGTATCAGCTCCGTCATACAATTACTGAGTTTTCCCCTACAGTGCTGTCCACTATTATTGGTTATAAATATTAAAAAAAAAAAATGTTCTAAGATTTTCATAATGCTTGTATATCCTGTTCTGATATTAGCTTTTTCGTGCCTAATATTTACCTTTACATATTATAAACATCAATCTTATCTCTTTCAGCCTTTATTTTCCCTATGTTATAAGAGTAACCTCTGTTTTCCAAATATAGTTCAATTTTCTGTTTCCTTGATCACAGCTGTGAATTCTATGTTAACTTTTCCTATCTTATTTTTTCATTATTGTGGATATATGCCAGCTGACGTCTTGCATAATGTCATTATTACATATCCATTGCTTCCGAAGATGCTACTCTGCACATCCAATTTTTTTTTTGACAGTCACATTATTGAGTTGGTTCTTAAACAACCTGTGAGACATTACTCTACCCAAGTCATCATCTTCCTCTGACATTTCATTTTTAAGAACCCTTGGTATTTTATATTAATAAATTCTTTGTTAACTCCTAAACTGATTCCACTTAACATCCCATTCAAGTTAGAAACTCAGTCATCAGAGGGAGAAAAGAAAGACAGAAAGGGTGCTTTTGCTCATTCAAGACCAGAATAATCTTTTAGAAGTGCTTATTTCTTTCTGTTAACTCTAGAAAGAGTCTAGGTGGACTGAGGATCCATCTATCCTCACATAAGTAGCTGAAGTGTCTTACTGATTCTACATACTTCTGCATAGATTGTACATGAAGAAGGCAATTTAATTCATTGTCCCAGAAATAAACCATTGGTAGGCAGGTCAATAAAAGCATTTAAAAAAAAAGATGAGGCAAGTGTATCATATACTCTAGTGTATTATATAAGTTGTATATTTAGAAGCAATGATTCCAGGAGATAGCTATAGAATAGAGAAGCTGTCTCCTGTGAAAAAAATATTGCAGAAGACCCCCCTGAAAATTACTGCTGCACAGGACAAATGTAAAATTGATAGGAATTCTGCTTTTGGAACCCATGAAACAAATTCCAGAATACTTATTATTTTCATAACCACTACTTAAAAAAAGAACTATAAAAAGCTAAAAAAGTGAAAAGCTACAGAAAATATTTGAGAAGCAGAACAAATTTTTCATGAAAGCCTTAAGTAACAGTTATTTCAGGTAAAGATGATTGAAAGATGATAGCATATAATACAAGCTCAACAATGATACTTTATAATCCAGAGGTCAGTGCATTGGTTTTGTCTGGGATAGAGTTAAGTAGCTTGTGTGAAGCAATGTTTTGGATTTCTGATTTGTGTTTGTGTATTGACTGAACACCTGCCTGCTCATGGGTAGTGAATGAATTCCTTATTTTGCTTTGTTTTTTTGTTTTCATGGACAGCTTCAGCTTTACTTGTTAAACCGTCAACCCACGCATTATTGTACTTTTACCCTTCTGAGTCTTTGTCTTTTCCCACTGTGGTGGAGTGAATGAGTGGCTGTGTGAAGCTTCACTGCCCACTGGGGTTAAACCATGACACCAGTTAGAAGTGTTTGCGTTTCAGCTTGGTTATCAGTGACATTTATTTGCCATATTAGTGTAATGATCATAGAATAATTTTGACATTTTTAGCACCTGATAAATACAGTCATATACTTACTTTATAATACATCTTATTTATTGGGCACAGTGCATCCGAAAATCTCTTATAAAACATTGAAAACAAATTCTCCAAGATGGCTATACATGGGTTTACCCTTGTTGAATGGGAGCAATACTACAATTCAATGTTAATAAAACCTGAGGTAAAATACTAATGTTTAGCACAAAATGGTTTATCAAACACAAAATTTGTGTTACAGAACCAAGAACAGAACACCTAAAATAAACTTATAGAACAAAATAAAATTTTAAAATATTATTTACTGACAATTTTCCTATATTTTGGGTTGTGTTTTGGGTTTTTAAATATATTTCATTTTTCTCTATTCTCCTTTCATAATTCCAAACTTTTTAAATACTTTGATATTCAAGAAAATAGGCTACCTGTATAGTTTAACTACTGAGACCCCTAGTGGCAAAGGGTGAAACACCATTGCAGGGTTTGTAAAAACAAAAAATAATCATCTTAATTGCATCATTAGTTGAAACACTGAAATATTCAGGAATAAAGAGGGTGAGAAGGAGGGAATAACCAACCCATTTTCCAGACTTGATAAAAATGTTGCAGAAACGAAACTTATTCCCTTTAAATATAGAAAACAAGGCTTAAAAGTGTGAGGATATGGACAGCAAAACTACAAATTGAGGTCACTAAGCCACAAACCTAAGCAAAATTTAACAATATATAGTTTGTCAGCACAAAAACCTGAATAAAACCTCCACAATTAGAAGGTACTAGCAGTCTTCAGAATTATGAATTTTCCACAAATACTTCAGATAGTGGATTATCCTGTTTACCCCTACCTTAACTAGCTTTTTCTCAGACATCAGTGTGTTTTTTTTGTCTCTACTCCTACAGTTTGTAATGGTGGCTAAATGTAATCTTTAGGATAAAGCAAGGTTTTCACCCTTGTATCAATACTTAAAGTACCTGGCTACATTAAGGAATAATGGTAAGTATTGGGTAAGGGAATCTTTTTGCACTTGAGATAAACTAGAAATATAGTTAGCACTGCTATTTGAGGTCTGATATACTGCGGATTAGAGTGTGTAAGTATAGGCGAAAATTAACTTGACTTTGAGACTTGACTTACTCTGACATAAGAAAACTGAATCTGGTTCCTGGTGGGTTTTATTTTAGCTTTTTATTCAGGACTCACTAACTAAGCTGAATGACATTGTTGCTTAACTTCATTGCCACTTTATTTGCCTTAGCACTAGCATTAGAGCCACTGACAGTGATGACTTGGGTAACTCATTTGTTCTGTCAGTTTCTTCTCTTGGATTCTACTTTATAAACTGCCATCTTATTTTCATTGATGTTCACATTTTTAGTAGAGATTTGTAAGAAGCTTGTTATATAAGCCTAAACAAAAAATGTAGAATTGCAACACGTAGAACAGGTTTGTGGTTTTTTTTCATTCCCTACTGGCTGACCTACGAGGAAAGGAGGATAAAGCTGTCAGGTGTTTGAAGAAAAGGTAACATTTAAGGTTTCCTTGTCAAGAACTGTTACTGTTGTCTATAACCTACACATTTAATACTGTATCTTTAGGGAAGTAAGAATTTTAAGCTTTGTTGACATCAGACACTTGAGTTGCTATACACTCTTTGTGATTCAGTATTACATGTGCTGAAATAACAAATCTCATTTCCCTCATTAAAGTGGTATAATATGGAATCGCTTTAAAAGACCTGAGCAGGAGTTGAAACGAGGAGTGCTAAAAGGCTCTACAAGAATCACCCTTTATGCTTCTCCATTTCTTCTGCCTCTAATTCCTTCTATTTTTTTCATCCAGGAAATATAATTTCAGCAGTAGCTTGTCCATACTATATAAGTTGTTGTAACTAAGGGTGAGGAAGCTGTAGCCACATGCTCAGCTATCCTCCTAATTTCACCTCCTGTACAGTAAAGGAGGTAGGGAAGCAACTGGTGAGTCACTGTTAAAATAATGCCCAATATTTTAAAATATGGCATCTATCAAGCTAATGGTGCACAATGTGGCTGATCGTCACGGTGCAATGCAATGTTTAAAAAACATACATTTTTTTTTTTTAATTAAAATATTTTTTGCATTGTACATTCAAATGCACAATGAACATATCATAGGAACTGGCTTTTGAAGTTTCACAAATAAGTCTCTTTGCATTCATATTCTGCATCTTTTACACCAAGAACCAGATAAACTCAGTCTGTTGTAAAACAGATTCAGATAAGATAAAATCAGATCAGAGAGGAGGGGAGGAGAGGGAAAGGGAAAATGTTGTAAAGCTGAAATGCTGAGTTTTGGTAAGGTTGCAGTCATAATATAATCTTATGACGCTGTAATTAAAAATAGTCATTGAAAAAGAATAAATCCCAACCACTCCAGATTTCATGTCCAAAAGAAAAAACAAAGTCTTATAGAAATAATGTAATCTTAAATAACAAAACTTAAATTTTACATGTTTAAATACTTATTGAGATGGAGGTAATGTTACACCTTTTAAACTGCCTCACAAGTGAAGCTGAGCCTCAAAATGATTGTCCCTCTAAAAATACAAATCACTGTATACATAGAAGCCACCTGTGTCATGTCAGCCTTCTTGATGAAGAAGGTGTTGATGTCAGGCTCAGAATAAAAGATTCACAAGAGTCTAATTATCGGTTCCCGAACGGTGGTCAGCAATGAGCAACCATGTTATTTCCCACCTTCCCCATAAAACTGTATAAAATCTAAAATGTAGCAACTAATTGGTGTTGAAAGGTTAGCTACGAACTATAAAAATTTGGAGTGCTGACAGCAATTTATTGATTCAAAGCATTCAACTGCAGCCAAAGACATTATAAAACAACTCCCTTGGTGTAACTGAAGCTTGTTCAAATTTGAATGTCTCTAATGGGATGAACCAATTGGAAATAAATGTTAAGATACATATTACTATTTTCTGGAACTTAACCTCTATAATAATTACCTACATAAAGTGTATGGACTGAAATAATATAGTAAAATTTAAGGCAGAATAATAAAATCATGGTAACTGTATCTTCTGTCATGGTAAAAAGATTTAAAATATATTGAAAGATATGCAGGGAAGACAGTTATTATATATGATTCGAATGATAAAGAAGACAACTAAAAGACACAGTAAGATAATAAAAGGAAAATCAAGGTGAATAAGATGGCTGTAGAAATGTTTCTTTTTTATCTAGGAATATTTTCTGTACCAACACTAAGTCAGAGCACTTGTCTGAAGGAGACATTGTACAAGATTGTTAAAGAAAACATAACAGCAATTTTTATCACAGTAGGTGGTGAAATTATTCATCAGATTCAATTCCATTATGGCCACAAATCAAGAGATTCTGGTATATGCATCTTTTCTAAAAATACAATGAGGGGAATGATATGACCTGAGTATGTGAGTGAAAATTAGACCCTGTCACTTCTTTCCTTTCATCTTTCTAATAGTGAGCCTTTTCCTGTGTAGACAATCTGTGACTAATAAGAATGAGACTTCCTTTGGAGGATTGTTGGATGGACACAGGCTTTTAAACTGTGGTGTTATACAAAATGACTATCCCCAGAGTAATACAAATAGCCTGTGTCTTTCTTGGATTCAAAGTTTGATGAATACAGTTAAAATTAACATAAGAGAATTAACTATAAATCATAAAATGAAAGATATATTTGGGAAATTTAAATATTCTTGAGTGGTCATTGTTGTACGTAAGTTGAATCTTGTTTTTTGCTCAATAAAAGGAAGAAAATTCAAACCTGAAGTTGGGATAATGGTAATTATTGAAGGATATAATTTTCATTTAAAACAAAATCTGTCACTGTTCTTTATGTTAGGAAAAATATTACCTCTCAGCTCTAATGAGACTCTTTGTAAATAACACTGGACAACACCAATAGTACTAAAAAAATACATTTCAGTAAAGTCGAGAACATTTTCTGTGCTTATTTTTGCACCATTTCTTAGCCAATAATATATCTGAAATACTTATATTTGCTTTCCTGATAATTTCATTGAGTAAGGTTCCTTTACAACATAGTGTCAAGTATAGATCAGTGTCTTCATGAATAAAATTTTTTGTCCTAAAAATTAGATAAAATATTCTCTATCAAATGCTTCCAGAACCTAGTAGAAAACAATAATTACAAATTCACATAACTTCTACACAACCCTCACCAATCTGTTGGTCAGTCTACTAGAATCATTCTCTGGAAGGGGCAGTTTTGCTCCACTGACTGTAAAGTGTAGTCCCAAAAATGAGGATTGTAATTTTGACACTTCAAACAAATGTTTTAAATTACCTGGGATGAAACAAGGTTTTAGTAATCAATTACAAAATTCTTTTCAAAGTTGAAAATAAGGAAGAATAAACAAGCAAGCCCACCACAGTGTAATTCTAGTATAACAGAACCACAGATTATTTTTTCTTGCCACAGAATACTTGAAGATGCAAGATTCAATTACGATCTTGCAATTTGGTATTCAATCAGTGGAATACAGATTTCCTCACTGAAGCAAGGCAGGACCTTTTTGTAGATTATATGATTATATTTTATATTATACACTTTAGGATTGGGCCCCGAGATAAAAACAATGATAATTTCTCTAGAGGTGAGATTAATAATGGTATCCAGCTTCAGAAAAGGTATATGGTGAATGTAACAAAAAGGCACACAGAACAATTCAATGACAGTTTGACAAATTGGGTAGCTGAGGGGACCTGTTCCAAAGCTGGGCTTATCCACAATGGAGTGACAGATCTCAGCAAAAAGTGGTTTTCCTGAAGTTTTCTTGAGGCAGGGAAATGCCAAGGGAGCAGAGAGATACGTCAAGAACCAGCAGCTTTTGTGGCAGCATCTGACAAGAACAGGGCATTATGAGAGCTATGACACCTACCCCCATACCTATAAAAATCCATCTGGGGATTGCAAATGACCACAAGTGCTATGAAACAGCAGATGGCAGTAACTTAAACTAAAGGAATAGAGGTGAGTCCATGCTTAGGGCTGTAGGAGAACTCCCTCCTTGCCCACTTCACCTTCCCAGGTGCTTCTGTATAACAGGTATGAGGCTCTCAATGTGGAAGGCCAGTAAAAGGATGATGGCAATGATGGTCTATCTATAGCAAAGGTGTCACCATTGCCAGAAAGGCCTACTTCCCATATCACGACCACTTTAATCAGGAATAAAAGAGAGGTTATAGTGGTAGGTGATACCTTTCTGAGGGGAACAGAGGGTCCAATGTATTGGACAGACCCTCCTCTTAGGGAAGTCTTCTGTTTCCAGTGGTCTGAGTTAAGGATATCACTAGGAAACTTCCTAGCCTAGTATGGCCCTCAGACTACTACCCATTACTTCTCATCCATGCGGACAGTGATGAAGCCACAACACGTAGTCCAAGGTCCCTGGTCCTCCTGTATCCAGTGACACTGAAAGAAACAGACATATCCAGTCAATTAATACATTGCTCAGTGGCTGGTGTCACCACCACAACTTCAGGTTTTTTGATAATGGGATGACCTACAGGGCACCAGGCTTGCTGGCATTGAAATGGATCCACCTTTCTCAAAAGGAGAAGGTCTTTGCTCAGGAATTTGTGAGGCTCCTTGACAGAGCTTCAAACAAGATGTGAAGGGGGAGTGGGACAATACCAGGCTTCCCTGTGACAACAAAGGGGATGACACATCAAGGTTAAAGGGATGAAGTGCTAGTGAGGACTCCCAGCTTATTGCTTGGAGATGTGCTGGACACACTGAAGCACACTTGAATTCTTACAGAGATGAGGCTTCTGAGGTAACAGGGGCCAACAGGGAAACACTGGGGAAATACCTCAAAGGAATTCCAGACACTAAGTCAACTTCATTGGAGGTCCAACTTAAATGCCTCTATGCAAACGCACAAAGCATGGGGAACAAACAGGAGGAGTTAGAGATGTGCACATGCCTACAGGGCTACGATCTTATTGACATCACAGAGACATGGTGGGATAAGTAGTTCTATGATAAAGTCACCCGCTTGGTAGATGAGGGAAAGGCTGTGAATGTGGTCTATCTTGACTTTAGTAAAGCATTTGACACTGTCACCCACAGCATTCTCCTAAGAAAACTGACTGCCCATTGTTTGGATGGGTAAAGAGTTGTGGTTAATGGAACTAAATCCAGTAAGCAGACGGTCACTAGTGGTGTTCTCCAGGGCTTGGTGTTGGGGCCAGTTCTGTTTAATATCTTTA
>VZRW01013136.1:12097-42922 GCA_013398125.1 Aegotheles bennettii
GTGATGGAACAACTTGTTCTTGGCACTATCTCTAGGCATATCAAGGATGAGGGGGTCATTAAGAGCAGTCAACATGGCTTTAGCAAGGGTAAGTCATGTTTGACCAACCTGACAGCCTTCTATGAGGAAATAACTAGGTGGATAGATGATGGTAGAGCGGTGGATGTGGTTTATCTCGATTTCAGTAAAGCATTTGACACTGTCTCCCACAGCATCCTCGTGGATAAGCTGATAAAGTATGGGTTTGGTGATCAGGCAGTGAGGTGGATCAAGAACTGGTTAAAGGGAAGAAGTCAGAGAGTTGTAGTCAACAACATTCAAACCCCGCCTGGATGAGTTCCTGTGTGATGTACTGTAGGTGACCCTGCTCTGGCAGGGGGGTTGGACTAGATGATCTTTCGAGGTCCCTTCCAACCCCTAGAATTCTGTGATTCTGTGATTACTTGAACTTCTAAGAACTTCAGACTGCTGTGTTTTGAGGTGGAAGTCAAAAGTATAGGCAGTTTGAGTGGTAAACTACCATGTGATTTGATGGGTAGGCCAAGTGACAAAAATCACATGGTGTAGATAGAAGTGTTTATCAATG
This sequence comes from Aegotheles bennettii, assembly GCA_013398125.1. Lineage (NCBI taxonomy): Eukaryota > Metazoa > Chordata > Aves > Caprimulgiformes > Aegothelidae > Aegotheles > Aegotheles bennettii. The sequence goes on from VZRW01013136.1 coordinate 12,684, forward strand.
TGGCAAAAGGGTCTGAATTTTATTAGGGTAAAATTAATAACAAACTGACACAGTATGTGAGTCTAATGTTCCTTTGATGCACTTACAAGCCGCTTACCTAAATATCCTAAATACAGTATGAGCAGTTGAAATTCTGTAGTAAAAAAAAACGAACAAAAAAATGTAAGTCAACGTTTTAAATTAATGTGTTGGGTTGTTTCAGACAACAGATCTGAACTGCATGCAGTTTGTGTGGTATGTGATTCAGGGTCATCTTGATGACTTGTAGTCCTCTAGTAATGGTTAGCACACCTGATCTATTTTCAAAAGAAACCTGCCCTCTAAAGACTGGTGGGAAACTGCTTAGAATAGGTCCATGCAGACTGCTCACTTCTTAAGATTATGGTGGTGCACTGGTAAGACAGTGGTGGTGGAAGAAAAAAAAGGTGTGAATGCCAGAAATGGAATTCAGAATTTCACCTGTTTTCAGGTCCTGCTCCACCTACAGGGAGAAAGCAATGAAGGAAGCCTGATCACTGAGGGGGGAAAGTGGGGGTAAATAGTACCTGGCTGGAGAGAGTATGAGAGGTAGGCCTTTGAGTCTGTGCTTGCATAGAGTTGGTTTAGAGTTTGTAGGGGAAGAATGAGAAGACTCAGCACAAAGGAAACGTGTGTCTGTACATGAGGCTGAGCAAGTACAAATGTAGAACTAAAGAGATGTGTTGTGGGGATTTGAATGATTATTGATTGAATGCCAATATAGTGAACTTGAAGTGAAAAAATAACTTCCGTGGTGGTTTGTGAGTGCTAGAGTGGAATAGAGTCTCTCCAAAATGTTACCTACAGTATGTATTATTTACAGTGATTTAAGAAACAGGAGGAAAAAAACCCAACCTGGAATTATGGCACTTCAAAAGTGCATAGAAGAAGTTCAGTCCACAGAAGTATGGCTTTTAGGAGGCAATAGGAATGTGAATGATTTTCAACATCTCATCCTGGGCTTTTGTGCTGCCTTCTAACAAGGCCAGGGTGATACTTTACTGCCTCTCTTTAGTCTAACACTTGTGAATAAATTTCTTACACAGTACTGATCTTCTTTGTAATTTAAAATTGTCTAGAGATGAGATAAGCTAAAGTCTAAAGCAGCCTGAAGGGTTCCAGGGAAGTAACTTTGTAATTGAGATGGTTGTTTGAGTAGTCGAAGCATTAATACTTAAGATGTAGACTTCGTGAATGAAACCAGCCTTGACAGTGATTATGCAAGATCCTGCACCACGATTTTCTTTTTGTCTGAAGTGTTTCTTTTTAATGTATTTCAGGAATTTCTTTAAATCCAGAACAGTGGAACCAGCTGAAGGAACAGATTTCTGATATTGACGATGCAGTAAGAAAACTGTAAAGACAGAGCCATACAGAAACTTTTATCATTTTAGTTGTTTTGAGCGGTCTTTTTACATTGGCTTTTGTTTTCTAAAATATTGTTTTCCAAGCTATTGTATATTTGGATTGCAAAACGATTTGTAAGATGAATACTTTTTTTATGTGCATTAAAAGTGTATTCTGAGTGAGGCTATTTGTGTATACTTTACTAAAAGCAAATGTGTTGCTTTCACCTCGGTGTAAAATAAACAAAACAAGTAATATGTAAAGCATATTTGTTTATGGCCTTTTGATTGAAGGTGTTTGCTGATAAGGCCACCTAATAGCTTTAGTCTTTGTTTTAGTTTCAATTTAATTAACAGTTCGCAAGAATTTGTTTTCTGAGGAGATTTATCAAAATGTCTCCATTCTCCATTTAATTTTTTAAATTTTATTTCACATTCTTTGGTATTGCCCTGACAGCTTTCTGCTTTATGACTTGATACAAATGGTGAATACTTGGTAAAACACATTTTTGTAGATAATTTTAAATACTGGATTTGCTAATTTACTCTATTTATTCAGATGTAAACAGTCCTGAGTATACATACACTTTTGCATTACTTGCATGAAGTGTTATACTGAAGAATAACACTTGAACACAAGCCACATGCTATTTCTTCTCATTTTTCTGTAGCTTGCTTGACTTAGAAAATACAATTAGCCTTTTTTCTTGGACCCTAGATTTAAGAATGTGATGCATAAACTTTTACAGTAATAGACATATACCTCAAAGTAAGATAGTATTTAAAAGCTCCAAATGTGGTTGTTAGATACCCTTTTCAAGCTTTGCATTAAATTAATTCTTGAACACATACTAACTAGTTACTCTATAGAAAAGAACAGTTAACTTCTCTTTGTAGGGCTTTGGTTTGTTTGGGAGTATTGTGTAAACAACGGTGCTTAAACTAGGCTGTAACACAGGTTAAACAGTCAAACAGGGTTAAAATTGCTTCAGCCAAAATTTCTGGCTATCGTGCTTCTGCACTGTACACACCACCTGCCCAAGCCCCTTAACTTGGCTTGCTGTGTGTGGCTTACATGTGCACAGCTGTTTTTTTCTTTTGTACAGAACACACTTAGTGGTTACAATGGAGTCCTGGTACATAATGGATCATGACTCTGGCGAACTTCACTTGTCAGCCATTGTACTATTCTGGTAAGAGAGACTGCTCTCCAATGGGAGCTCTGTTACTAGCTGCTGCCCCAGACTAAGGGCTTCTTGGTACGTGTCACAAACAATGGAACGAAGAAGGGAGAATACGATGTTTGAGTAGAGCTTGGAGAGATAAGGTGACAGAGCAAAGTTAGCTGACACACAATAACTACAGTGAAGAAATGTATGTTAGTGCAATTGGAGAAGAGTTCATTTTCTGACTTAATTCAGTTAATTGAAGGAAGAAGATGAAACAACTTAATGAAAATTGACATTTCAAGTGAATGTAAAACTTAACTGGTTTGGCTGTAACTTTCCCATTTGATGTTAAACTTAATGTATTTTTAAATTTTTATAGATAAACAGGATATACTATTTTAGTTTCAGAATATCTTAATATAATCATTTATATTGCATTCATGCATGGAAGTACCATACACAGACTGTTCCTGTGCTGCAGAGTTTTAATTCAATACAAATAGGTGTTGAAGAGTGAGGAAGGGCAACTTAATCAAGTTAAATATATATAATTTAATTTAAATACTATGTCAGATACCTCCACCTGCATTTTAACTTACCCATTGTTGACATACTACAAATAAAGTTAAAATCTGTTTTTGCATAGCTCAGGAAATCTGAGTCTTTATGAACTGCTTATAGGTGAATAAAAAGGTGAAGATAGCAGATGCATTTTTTGGGCACAACATTGTTTTTTGAGTGACTTTTACAGGCATGTAGCGATATTTGGACCAAACAATAAATAAAAAATATCTGCTAAAAATTCACAGATAGTGAATGAAATAAATTGCTTCAGACCACTATCGACAGGTTCTAAGTTTTTTATTTGCAGTTTGTATATGTGATTTTTTTCTTTTAAATCTGAAATTTTGCAACCATATTTCACCTATCTTACCTCAAAACTTTCATGTGGCTACTTTAAAGTGCACCATTATATTAGAGGGAATATTGTCCTCATTTAGATTACTGTAGTAATAGGTCATTGGATGGCAGTTGTGTATCAGAGTACAATATAATTGTGTTCAGGAAGGTGGAGAATTAAATTCATTTATTTGCGGGGAGTAAGTAAAAAAGTTAATACAGTGATTAGTTCTCTTGGGGAAACTGATGGTAGAGGTGTTCAAACAAATCAGTATTCGTTAACCAAGAACTATTGGTTCCCATTTGTGGTGATAATTACTGTAGCTGTTCATCCCATTTTACTTGATAAAACTTCGGGCAGTTTCATTTCACTTGTGTGTTTAAAAATAGTTTTCCATCTGCCAGTTGTATTTCTGCCTGTAATAATGATAAAATACCATGTATTTTACCTGAGCCAAGCTTAACATCTGCATGAATGTCCTACAAAAAAGATCACTAAATAAACCAGTCAGTTTCATGTCTGAACTCAAAATGGGATGAGTTGAATTGTGAGTGAATTCATTGCACCTCAGATGACTGATGTGCTTATTACTTGATAAAAATTTGACACATTCAGTATTATTTTGAAATAAATAGTTGGTAGTGATTTGTCATGTAATTGTCCACAGATGTAGTCTTTCTAATTTGAGAAGAAAATTCAGGGCTTTTTTTTTTAATAATTATTTTCTTTAATGATAAAATGGTAGTTAAGGTACATGTAGAATGTCCATGGAAGAAAACTGTGCATGTATGAAAAGGCTGTGTAATATGAGATGGTAACTCTGCTCCCTTTCCCATTGGAGTGGCCAAAGAAAGATGCATTTGATTCTTGATGTTTATGCAGGGCTTATTAGCAATATGTTGTATAAATTAAAACTACTATGGAGCTTAGGAGGAAAAATACATCACAGTTAGAGCTGCCAAAGTACCGTATGTGTGATAAACTGTCATGTATGATGTTGCTCTTATGTAGAAATGTTCATATTGAAATTAAACAAATGCAGTACTAAGTTTGATATTTCTGTTAAAGGAAATGCACCAGTTATGTACTTCTTATGTGATCTGTTGGCAAAAACTTTATGATTGTAATTCTGGTAACTCAGATATTGTTAACCATGTGAAATGTTTCATGTTTTGCTCTGGTGGTATCTCCTGCAGAGAAGCCACTGGAAATATGAGCCCTCCAACTGTAATTACCTTAATGTTCAAATAAAAGATAGTTAAATGGCATATGTGTAATAACAATTTGAACACTTGGAAATAAACACAGACTTCTGTTTACATAGTGTTATTTTTAATAGAAATTTAGCTTCACTAAAACTTATTTTTTCTTAAATTATTACAAAAACTGCTGTTTGTTTCTTACAACTGTTATAACTTGGAAATTTGAAAACTGAATTTTATACTTGGTCCTCATTTTTGGGTGGGGGAATTGTGTTGCCTGGAGGGATAGAAGTTTTTCACTATGACAGAAGAACAAGTGTCATGTAAATATGGAAGCAGCGGATAGAAACACTCTGAAAGATCAAACAGAAGGGAAGTGCCAGATAAGTCACTTCTGTTAAGAAAATGGCTAAGTATCTTTTTTGATGGAATTTCTTTTTGATCTTGCAATAGAGAGAAAAAAGCTTCTCACCTATTTATTATCACTGGTCAGTTAGGTGTAGGCTTCTTTAGGAAGAATATTTGTTTTTCACATGGTTGCTGTGACTGATTTTTAGGGAGTGAATTAACTAATTGTAGCCTTAAACCTAACAGATTTTTCAGTAGGTAATTTTGATTAGTATAGCTGCAGAAACAAATAACTGTGGCTCGAAGGGAAGAAATGGAGCATGGGGTTGATGGAGGATCATCATGTCCTACCTGTTTCTCATTTACTGCCATCCATGTACTGACAAAATTCAACTTTAACTGTAGCTTTGCTATGTAAGGAAAAACAATCTGGTAGACCATGTCTTTTCTGTTGTGAACCAAACTTGTATGTCCCCTGCTCTCAACTTAGTATTGTTACGTAAAAGTGTGATGATGCTTGCTGAATAACTGAAATAAATGGTCCTCGGCTTAGTCAGCATTTATCAGGGAAGCTTAAAAGATGCTGTCTTGGGAGCAGAGGGACGTGCCATTAGTCATGGGGATAACTTAAAGGCTGAGAACTTGGTGACAACTCTTCCCTTGGCATTGTGCTTCTTTTCAGAAAAATGTTTTAATTTTTTGTAAGATCTGTTTATTTGGTTTTAATTGTACTTCCTTTTTGCTTTTGATGAAGCCATATCTCTGGTGGGATGGCGAATGAGGTAGGATCTGAGGTTGGATTGAGGTGTCAAGTTTTTAAAAACACTTCTCCTTTGGAAGGAGGTGGACTCTCAACCCTAAAGATGAACAGAGTTTGCTGTAAAATGGCGGAAGTTGGAATGAACAGACTGTTCTGGGAAATTTCTTGGGTGTTTTTGATAGGGCTAAATAAGAAAAATGTTTTATGCCTCCTTGGCCAATGTGCCTAGTTAGACTACTGTTAGTTATCAGTTCACTTGGGTAGAAGTTAATGAGGTAAAATGAGTAAAAAAAATGCTAAGATTTTACATAACCCTGTTAGTTGGGTTGTTACCTAAATAAGAACTGTTCACACATTAAAAACACCTAGAAGTGCTTTCACTAATGAGCTAATGTGTCGGAATAATTTTGGGGTTGTTGAAAATAAAGCCCATTTCATCTTGGGAGTAGAAAGATGTAAGTTCTATTCGCTAACACAATCACCACACAACATATCTGAGGTAGAGGCGAATGATGTTGTACATTAAGAACAAGCTTAAAATAGACATGACCCTAACAATGAACTACTTGAAACGGAAGGTTAGGTGGCATATAGCAATAACACTTTGCAGTCTGTTTGTGATGTTGATTGTGATTTCTGAAGCTTTTTGCAAGCTGTCTCGACATGAAATGGCGCTGCAGAGCTTTGCTGTTTCCTCTGCTTTCCATTTGCCATGCCTTACTGAGATCTGCACCTCCTTTTGCATTTCCTCTATTATTTATATTCTAACTGGAAGCATCCTTCCATCTCTTGGAACATGAGCATCTCTGGCTACACTCGTGTCACAACACAAGGAATATCTTTATGATTGGATCCTAATGACAGTTGGCAGATATAGCTGCTATTGCTAACAGGCAAATTAATGGTCATATGTCTATTTTTTTTTTCAGCATTGTGATAAAAGTATACTTGAAATAGTTGGATTACTCTTGCCACCATGCATGCTTCCTGAAGGATGTAATTTTCTTCATACTAGCTCGGATTAATGTCTGTGGTGAAAGTACTGGACAAATGCTTTTTCCTCTGGAGTGATTATTCACAGTTTGGAAAATACCACAGTGAGACAGGTCCTGGAGTAAAAATGAACAGTTATCACCTGGATATATACTTGGCATTAGCAAGGGTGTTTGTAGTTGCAATAGTTTGCTTAATGGAAAGGAAGCTCAGTTGCTTGAGTAGCCTGAGAAGTTCCTCAAGTGCCATGTAGGACATGAGTAGCATTTATCATGATGTAAAGACTGCCCTCCTGTCTGTTAAGAGAAACTTCTGAACAATATCACAGTGCAGTACACTTGTCCCTACATACACCCTACTTTTTTATTGGTTTTTTTAAAGAGATTTGACAGCTTATGTTGTGTGTCCTCTTTCAGTAATAGGACAGCTAGTCACCCTGATATACTCTGAGTCATTCCTCTGAGACTGTTGGGAAAGTGCATATCTTTTTCCTATTTTCACACAGCATCTGTTATGTTACTGTGCCATAGTAGTGTGCCTCTCATCTATCAAAACAATTTGTAGTAACCTGTGGAAAATATAAAACCTGTTAAAATGTTTGGAAACAAACATTTTGGATTTTGGGGACAATTTTTTGTAAATAAGTTATTTAGGTATTTTCCCTGCTTCTATAAATTTGTTGTTGCCTTGGTATTTTAATTTTTCTCCTGTGATCATTAAGGAGTTTTGCAACTCCTTATTTTTAACACACTCTGGTTGTAGCTTTTGAAAATGGACTTACAAAGTCTTGCTTGGATGCACTTCTTACCAGGCTTTGATAGGTTCTGTGATTTTTATCTGGCTGAGACTGTTTGGTGTGTAGTCTGGGCACCTGTTTAAAAGAGAGAGAAGTGTCTGCTTAAATTTGGAACTGCTTCTCTTCAAACATGAGTTCATCAGACATAACCTTTTTTTTAATGCAATATTTTTGAGAAAGTTATAGCAATGATTTTTTAAAAAAGAAAGCTGCTGAGATAAACATTATGTTTAGCACCACAAAATTTTTAAAGTTAGTTGAATCTTTACCAATATATAGTTTTAAAGTGTTTTTGTTTGTTTGTGCTTTTGATACTTTGAAGTGTTGATCTTAACTGAATAGGTAAATATCTATGAAGCTTTGTGACCACTTTGGAGCCTACCACAGATGGAGGAATTCTTGGCTGAAGGAAGACCTGTTAGCTTCTTGTGTGGAAGTTCTTGGACGCAGAGGCTCTGGTGTGCTTTTGGCAACGAATTTGAGCTGCTTTAAGTCTGTATTGCCTCAAAACCTTGGTGTTAGCAGTCTGCTACATTAATGAAGAGCGCTACTGACTGTTTTGGAGTTTTTGATGTGTTTATTCTATTGAACTCAAATCTGGATGAATATTTATTAATTAAATATTTTGTGTGATTTTGTCTTAAAGAGGATTGAGATTAGCACCTGCTCAAGAAACGTATACTTCTGCAGTTGATGCATAGTTGAGATAATTTCAGTTCTATGTTGCATCTGGTTATAATCATAAAATCATCGAGATTGGAAGAGACCTTCAAGATCATCCAGTCCAACTGCCTACCTACATCACCACTAACCCGCATCACCCAGCGCCACATCCAGATGCCTCCAGACACCCCTTCCAGGGACGGTGACCCCACCACCTCCCTGGGCAACCCATTCCAATACCCAATCACCCTGAAGTGAAAAAAATTTTCCTAATGCCCAATCTGTATCTCCCCGTCTGCAATTTAAAGCCATTTCCTCTTGTCCTTTCACTATGGGCACAGCAGAAGAGACCAACCCTTGGTTACATTTCTGTTTGAGTCACTGCTAATGTACTTCCATAGGCATCATCGATTGGTACAGCATTTAGGATGGGAGTCTTGGTGCAAGGTAAGGTTACACTGTTCTCTTGCCAAGCAGATTTTTTTTTGTTATGGATCTTTTGAAAGCAACATGTATGAAAGGTGTAAAGAAGTGGAATAAAATAACTCAGAGAATCATAGAATGTGCTGAGTTGCAAGGGACCCATCAGGATTATCGAGTCCAACTCCTGTCTCTGTGTAGGACACCTCAAGAATGCCACCATATGACTGAGTGTTTTCCAAACGNTCACCCTCTGGGTGAAAAACCTAAACCTCCCCTGATTCAGCTCCCTGCTGTTACCCCGAGTCCTGTCACTGGTCACAGCAGTGAAGAGATCGGTACGTGCCCCTTCTCTTCCCCTTGTAAGGAAGCCATAGGCTGCAATGAGGTCACCCCTCAGCTTCCTCTTCTCCAGGCTGAACAAACCAAGTGACCTCAGCCACTCCTCATAAGGCATCCCCTTGAAACCCTTCACCATCCTTGTGGCCCTCCTCTGGAACTCATCACAGCTTTTCACCTTAAAAGCATACAAGATCTGAATTGAAAACCTTCCTATAAAACAGTTTGACACCGTGTTGGTAAATCTTCAGCAGTGTATGTAGCAGATCAGAGAAGCAGGATTTTTGCTTTTTCAGGGTAAATGTCAGTAATTGCTCTTTAATAACTTAAGTTTTCTCCAACAAATATTCAGACAAATCTTTGTGTAAGTGGCTACCAAATGCAAGTTCTGAGCTGGCAACACTACTTAAGTAATAATTCAGTATAGGTTAGTGTAGTAGTTGTAGTAAGTTGTAGTGTGTTTGACCACTGTCTAAATTATCATTTAAATCATGACTTATTTGTCAAATCAGCCTTTAATTACCATTCAATTATCACTTAATCACCATTTGATTACCATTTCATTTCATTCAATCATCAATTAGTTATCATTTGATCATGGTTTAATCATTACTAAAACCCTTTCATCTTGATGGATTCTTTCAATAATTCACCTGCAACAAGTATCAAGTCTCAATACATACACTTGGATTTCTTGGATGTTGTAGAGAAGGGCAATGAAGCTGCTGAAGGGTCTAGAGCGTAAGTCTTGCAAGGAACAGCTGAGGGAACTGGGGTTGTTCAGTCTGGAGAAAAGGAGGCTGAGGGGAGACCTTATTGCGCCCTACAACTGCCTGAAAGGAGGCTGTGACAAGGTGAGGGTCAGTTTCTTCTCCCAAGCAGCAAGTGATAGGACGAGATGAAATTGCCTCAAGTTGCACCAGGGGAGGTTTAGATTGAATTTTAGGAAAAATTTCTTCACCAAAAAGGGCTATCAGGCCCTGGCACAGCTGCCCAGGGCAGTGGTGGAGTCATCATCCCTGGAGGGATTTAAAAGATGTGTGGATGTGGTGTTTAGGGACATGGTTTAGTGGTGGACTTGGCAATGTGCTAGGTTAATGGTTGAACTTGATGATCTTAAAGGTCTTTTCCAACCAAAATTATTCTGTGATTCTGTAATTCTATGAGTAGAAAGATCATTGCAAGTATTTGTTGTAGAAAAACTGTAAATCTTTATGTGTGTGGCCTGTAATAATAACAGCACTGCATTATTTATGGGGTTGGAATCCTTCTCTCTGAAAGTGTTTCTAAGCCTCCTAGATATTTTCTTGGTCTTTAGAGGTCAACCTCCTCCATGTTTTATGAAGGTCTGTTGAGAAAAGATTGAGCTCAGAGAGAGTATTGGGTTATGATGGTAAATAGTTTTGAATAAAGCTTGTTTGAGTGCTCTGTACTGCTGGCTGCCAGTAGTGTCGAGGCACTTGCAGCACTTAGAAACGAAACATCTGTTGGAAGTGCTTTTCCCCACTTCACACGGAATCACAGAATTCTAGGGGTTGGAAGGGACCTCGAAGGATCATCCAGTCCAACCCCCCTGCCAGAGCAGGGTCACCTACAGTACATCACACAGGAACGCATCCAGGCGGGGTTTGAATGTCTCCAGGGAAGGAGACTCCACAACCTCTCTGGGCAGCCTGTTCCAGTGCTCTGTCACTCGCACAGTGAAAAAGTTTCTCCTGATGCATGAACCTTTGATCAATGCTTTGACTTTGGTTGGACAGGGTTTGAGTCATTGTTTTCAAAGTAAAAGGAGTTGAAATTAAAACATTGTCTTAAATAACACCCTCTTATTGTGTTAATGATGGGACTGGGGATATTAGAGAACAGTTGTCTTCAGCCCTCAGGAAAAACATTCCGGTGTCAATTCCATTTGATGACTGTATTGGACATTGTTTTGTGGTTATATGGAAGGGACGTGACACTTCCAGCAGGAGCCTCTTGCTTCCAAAGGGTAAGAAACGATGCTGGAGGCACACAGACGTGTCGGAAAGCCCTACACAGACGTGCATGGTGCAGCCAGCCACTAGATGTCAGCGTTATTTTAAATATTAACAGTCCGTTCCTGATTAAAATTTGCTGGTGTGAAGCTGATTTCTGGCAGCATGAGATTTGGTAACTAGTACCAAGAGGATACAAACTTTTGTATTTGTGAATTACTCAATGAAACTCATGTTGCTAATGGCATACCAGAGTGAATTTTCCTAATTCCCCGTATTTTAGTCCTCATGAGAAAGATATTGCTACCTGCTAAAACAGGTAAGAACAAAGTGAGATTTAATAGCAAGACTTTTGAAGTACAGTTATGCTTGCATTCAAGCATGGATTTATCAGAGAGGTGAGTGACTCACCTTTTTGCACCATGGAGCCCCTCAGCAATGCCGAAGAGCTTTTGTGTGCAGATTAAGGGCTGCATCTAGGGGGGAAGTTGGTTAAGCCAATTCAATGGCTCACTGATGCAGAAAAGATACAGTCCCATTTCTTTATCTGTCACTCTTCAAGTGGCTAATTTGGCAGAAAAACAACCCAGCAGGAATAAGCGAGTATTTTTCTTTTGTGGGGAAGGTGACTCCTCTCTGATCAGATGAGTTTCTGTGTCAGCACCAGGGGTTAGTCCATGCAGCTGAGTGCAGGAAGGACAAAAGACAGAGAGGCAACTCTTTTTAACGAATGTGATTCATTAGGTTTTTCCTAATTTCTGTTTGCTCTCTTTGCCTGAGAGATCCAATATCTACCTGTTTTGTACAAGACTCAATTTCCATCCCCTCTTGCTCCTCTTGCTTTTCATGGCTATTCATTCCTGTTTCTACCTTGCAAAAGACGCTGAGTAGAGGGTCTTCTGCAGTTCTTTATTCTGTGCCAGTTTTTTTGTCCTCAAGAGAGGACTAATCCATTGTTTCACTAATCCATCTCTTCCCATTCCCATCACTCTTAAACATTTCCTTTTTCTGTATTTCCCACAGTAAGTCATTTGTAAAAGTGCAATTAACTCTTTCTGTATTTCTAGCCTCATATCATTTCTTCATTGTGTTTTTTGTTGTGCAGTCTTTGCGTTTGTGTTGGCAGATCTCTTTATTCATCTTGACATTAAGAGTTTGAGAGGACTTAAGATTTGGCTGGAACAAATGGCAAAGGGCCTGCAACTGTAAATCCATTAGGACAAGGGCTCTCTGGCAAAGAACTGAATACAACATCAGTGCTTAACAACTAATAGAGAATAACATGGTAATAGCTCATCTCAGGCGCTGCTTCATGTCAGTGTTGAAAGCACCTCTGCTGACTTGCAAAGGATGCTTAAACTCCCATTCTCTTCCTTTTTTGGTATGTTGTTATGGTTCCCATGCTGCATAGTTACTATACAGTTCATCATTTTAAGTGGTTTATAACATTCTGAATTTTATGTGGACTTTTGAATGCTTCTGCTAGGCAAATCTTTTTTTGAACTCCTATTTTATCTGTTACCATTATTCACTTGGGTTGAATCCCACTAGAGTTTCTGGAGGAAGAAGAGAAGTTAGCCCCTGTGGGTCATGAATCCTTTGTCTCAAATGTATCCAAGATGAAGAGGGTTTGTATTGTGATTGAATCCTATACTCCCTAAAGCCCTTGTATGTTTAGCAAAATTGTTATGTTTGGTAGAATCCAGTAAATACCAGACATATACTTTATTCTGAGTTGGGAATTTCATATTCTGCTGGAACAAAATACTTTTTCCCACATGTTTTGACTACATTATATTGGCGCCATTCATGTCACTCCACTTAAAATTGTGTCAGCATTCTCATTATAAGTTGTTTTTCAGAGGTTATAACTTGGACGTAAAAGCTTGCTTCCACTTAGAAACTTGGTCTCAGCCCAGAATTAGTTACACAAAAAAATAAATACAGATTTTTCCATATAATTTATGTTGTTGTTTTGCAAGGGGAAGGGAGAAGGAAAAAAATTAGCACTGAAGAATGGCAAAGTGTGCAATATAATTTGTTCTACTTTGACCAATTATATGATGGAAAAATTCAGAATTTGTCTATCTTTTTAAGCTGTAATAAACAGCAATATGGGTTTTTTTCAGTTTTATGGGTTTGTTAGGTGAAAAGATGGAGAGAAATAGATCTGAATATATACAACAAGATGCATCTAAGTCCTATTCCTGTCGGTATGCTGGTAGAATCCCCTTAGCTTTTTTCAAAAGCTGGGAGGTTTGGATGTGTTGAGAGTCCCCATCACTACTCTGAACTTTAAATCCTGTCAATTTGAAAGTGCCTCAGCCACTGAGTTCACTACACCTCTTACATGTCTCAGAAGTTATGATGCATGCATTTTTCCCTGGGGTGCAGGAAGGCTTTCCATAGAACCAAGGCACAGTATAACTAAGTAACTCCATTTTTTGTGGTAGGTACATGTGGATGGGCTGTCTGGGGTAGCAGATGGACAGAAGAGAGTTGGGGTGTCCCAGGTGGGGCCTCCTCTGGGTGAGTTGTAGCCAGGAGATACTATTTGTAGGGCTTAAAAGTGCATCTGTTTTGTTAGTGATAACTGATTACTGAAGTTCCATTGATTCTTGAGTTTTGTAGGATTGAAACAGGAAAAAACAGCTCAAGTATTGTTTTGTTGTTTGGAATTGTTGAAAAAAGCCCTGCAACAGTCCAGCTAAATCAATGTACCTCTCACTGTGTATTCTTACATAAACTTCCGGAAAAAGGCTGGTTATAAAATACAATGAGGAAACCAGGTGAATATTTCCTATAATAGAGGTGGGAAGGCATGTTTCTTTAATAACTCTACTGTTAAATTTATTCTTTACTATGAGAGGGGAATCTGGGAACAAACCTTAATTGTCTATTAAATTAATCAGGATTATGTTAAAGATGCATTTCAGCAAGAAAATATTCAGTGCAATTAAGAGTTTCAGCAGTGGTAATTGCTCAGGATAACTGAGCAAATACCTTTACTTACCAACAGAGACTTTAAGCTGAAAAAAACAGGTCTATCTGGTTACAGTGAAATGTGAAAAAATAAAGCAGGGTCTCCTCACATTTAGAACCCAGTGGCTGTAGAGTGTTTTATGCTTTCCAGCTTGCATAGGATTTAGGGAGATGAAGGGAGACCTCACACCCAGTGTGAGGTCTCAGACTATATTAAGTTTTCTTTCTTTACACTTTTCTAAACACAAGGAAGTACAAAAAAATCTCTCTTAAAATTACCAATCTGAAAAATGGACCATAAATTAAAAAAAAAAAAAAAGATGAAGTTAAGTTTCATCCTGAAGGAAAATCAGATGGTGTTTGTGAAACAAAAAGCTGCAGGTTCAGGAATGTGAGTAATAGTGGGTGGAGCTGGAGAAAGCAGTGTGGAATTGTGCCTGCCTTTCCCCCGGGGCATTCTGGATTCGATGTGCACCCGCAGGTAATTTGTTATGCCAAGGTAGTTTCTTTGGATTGAAGCAAAACCTGGGTTTAACTGGTAAATGACAAACATCTCATGAGTGCCCCAGTCCAGTTAATGCACTGGCAAATAACTCTTTACAGCAGTGTCGGTCACCTGAATTTTCATGGTCTCAAGGAGAAGAGGTGAGGAACTGAGATCAGAGGAAGGGTCAGTTAGGTGGCTTTGCTCCTGGCGACAGGAGACTTTATTTGTGATGGCAAATGGCCAAGGGAAGTGGTTATTCCCTTTTGCTTGGCACTGGTGAAGCTCATCTGAAGTGTTTGGTCCAGTGCTGGGGCCCCCTGTAAAACAGGAAGAGATGGCCTTACTGAAGTGAAGCCACAAAGATGATGAAGGGACTGGAGCATCTGTCCTGCAAGGGCAGGAGAGAGAGGCTGACAGAGGTTGACAAGGTGAGAGGTTGGGATGTCTGCATCTGCTCAGCCTAGCACAGAGAATATCTGAGGTGGGATCATCAATGTGTATAATACCTGATGAAGGGGAATAAAGAAGACAGCCAGATTCCTCTTACGTAAAAGAAAAGAGGCAATGGGCACAAACTTGAAATACTGAAAATTTTATTTAAACATATGAAAACTTTTTTATTTCAAGGGCTATCGAACACTGGAACAGGTTCTCCAGAGAGTTTGTGGTGTCTTCATCCTTGGAGATATTAAAAACCCAGCTGAGCATGACTGTGGCCAGCCTGCTATTTGCTCCCTTTTGAGAAGGGGAATTGGACTAGATGATGTCCAGAGGTCCCTTCCAACTGCATCCTTTCTGTGAAACATTGATTTGTTGAGTAGATCACAGAGTGGAGGCCAGACAAGCCCCTTACAAGAGATTTAACAAATATTCTACTTCAATAGAATAGAATTTCTACTAAATATTCAATTTCCAGCAACAGTTTTTTGAATCAGGACAACAGACCAGCCTGACTCTTACCATTACAGCAACAAAGGGAGTGAAAATCAAGCTCAGAAACCACAGAGAGTCAAGGATCCTCGATGTCATGGTGTTAGCAGTTTTGCAAGCTTGGCCTTGACATAAAATGTTCAAAGTGAAAGCTATTATACCATGCTTAAAAGAACAGTTTTACTGGTTACACTAAAAATAGTTTTTCTTTAGAAATGCATTTTACAGAGCTTAGTATGAACAATTTTTTTAAAGTTTAAAATAAAATCCATAAGAAGTTTATTATAGAATAGAATTTGCCCATAAATGTATGTCCTTGAAGAATCAAATCCTTGTCTGGGGAATCAGTTATTATGGCTCACTTATAGTTCATGAAAATGTCAGCTGTGATTCAGGCCTGGCTTTGTTCATGAGTGAAGGTTATAATGAGCTGAGGCTGATGCTAAGCTGATCTGACGGGGAGCAGACTGAACTCTTGACGGGGGTAAAGAGATGGCTGATAATGAGGAAAAGAAAAAACTGGTTAGTGAAGAATATTGCCTTCTGAGTGAAAAGATGGGGAACATGGAAGTTTGGACTTCAGTGTAGAGAAATCTGGGATATGAGCCTTGACTGATTGACTGAGTCGAAGAGGAAGGATGGCTTAGGGGGAGAGATAACCAAGGCCCAGCTGCAGGGAGGAAACAGAAATGAAAATGCACTTAAGTGCAGTCTCTTAGGCTTTGATTTTGCAAACTGATCTGTTCAGGCAAACCCTTACACCCACGCAAAGCCCTGTTGAAGATAATGGGAGTTTGTGCAGGCTCGCATGCATCAGCTTGCAGGAATGGGGCCCTGTGTCCTCGGGAAGAGTTTACACCGAGTGCAAGTAACACAAGAAATAGCTGGAAACTGCACATCTCAGCAGTTCTTGATGTTGAACCAGAAACTGAGAGAGAGCTGGTCTTTTGGAGCATCCAGGAAGACAGAGTTGCATTTATGTTGTCAGTGCTTCTGTTTTAAACCCCAGTGAAATTTACATTTGGTGTCATTCCCCCCACCTCCACATATCTTTCAGGCTAAAATTTGGCAGATGTGTGTTCAGCCTGGGAGGCTGATATCTTCTGAAATGTGAGTGCAACTGGTTTAGATACTCGGCTTTGCAGGGAATCTGGAAGAGAAAAAATATCAGCTAGTTTCTCATTTGTTTTGCAAAATAGTATTTTGTACTAGAAAAGCTGGGTGACGTGGAGAGTGTTGTTAAGGTTTGTCACTAGGCTAAACTGTATTATCCCTTAACACCTGTCAAGATTTTCAGAAATGCTGTGGACTTTATTATGTTGCAATCCTTATACTGTATATTTGAATCTCGCTGCCAATTTCTGACCAGTAATTTCAATTAGAGGATCTAATGGAGCCTGTCTGTTCTGGATGCCTCCTTGGGCCCAATTGCAAAGGCTGAATGTGACAAGGTGATGACTGAGAGATCTTTATTACAATTTGATTGCTCCTGGGGCAAGGCTTGTATTTGAGTATCGTGGTCTTTGACAGCATAACTCAGCGCCAGGTAGGCAGTTTAATCCCAAAGGACCTGCACTGACTATTTTGTGATCACAGCTTTCCTGGAGCTTCTGTGGAAAATGCTCTAACTGCCTGTTTTAGCTAAAATCCATCTTGTCTGTGCCTGAGAGCATAAAAATTCTTTCAATATTGCCACATTTACTGCAAGTCCACAATGAGAGTGACGGATTTTTTGTATGCTATTAGAAAAAAGCATTTCAAAGATGCAATGAGATCTTAAATATTTATCTTCTAAACCTCATTTCTATCTACTCTCTGTGTTTCATCCTGAATATATGTTTACTGTAATGAATGGCAATTCCTCCCTATTTCTTTTTGCCACAAACCAAGGAGTTTCTAGTTTAACTCAAAGGCGGACACTCTTGCACATCTAGGTAGGACCATGATGTTTCTGCACCTGTGTGAGGACCCAGCAAAGACTGTGACACCCCAGTATGCAGGGAGATGGGAGAGGTTTATGATTAAATTTAAGAAATCTAGAAGGTGGTTGATAAATGGAGTGGAGGATTGCTGTTCAAGTCCCACAACAAAAGAACTAGGTGGTACTGAGTAGAAGCTAGGTGGAAAGAGTTTTAAGACAGGAAACAAAAACCACTTCTGGAGCCTACTGTAACAGAGGGTGGTGAGGCAGGTTCAGAAGAATGTGGCAAAGGCACTTGCATAAAAGGAATCTGAAGAAAAAATAAAAGAGAGGAACGTACTCACTAACATTCCTGGTTTTGAAAGCTGGGGAGGAATGGTCAACTGAAAGTGGTGCACTTATGAGGCCATGACCTAACCAGTGGGCAGTCCTCTTCCACTGCTAGATGTATAAAATTGAACTAAATGTGCCATTGGTCTCACTCAAGATGGCAGTTTTACAATGGAATCAGAGCTGTTAACATCAGGGATGGTGACTCAACCACTCCCCTGAGCTGCCCGTGCCAGTGCCTGACAACCCTTTCTGGTGAAGAAATTTTTCTTAATATCAAGTCTAAACTTCCCATGGCACAACTTGAGGCCATTTCCTCTTGTTCTTGTTACTTGGGAGAAGAGACCGACCCACACCTCAACACAACCTTCTTTCAGGGAGTTTTAGAGAGTGATAAGATCTCCCCTCAGCCTCCTTTCTCCGGACTGAACAACCCTGGTTCCCTCAGTTTTTCCTCATAAGACCTGTACTCCAGGCCCTTCACCCACTTCCTTGCTCTTCTTTTGATAACTGGCAAGCCAGACCTATGCAGTGACAAAACCAAAGTGCAAAATTTCCTTTTGAATGCCTGTGAAAGCAGCTGAAATTGCAGGACAATAGGTAGCACCAGAAATGTGGCTGGTTGCATCAATTTCTAGTTTTGTAAGATGTAGATACACAGCTGGCAAAGCTGATGCAAAACTTGCCAATGTGATTCTGTTGTGGTCAGTGTATTGGCAACAGAGATTAATTTGGCCCTGGGTATCTTTTCTTAGCTTATTGAAATATAATTCTAAAATATTTTCTTTCAGCTTTTAATAATATTTTTCTTATTTTTGGAAGATCTGCAACTTAACTAATATATGACTGATTGCATATGAACCTGCTGTAGCTAGAGAGCAATGTCAGTTAATTCTTAAACAAATATTATCAAACAAGCATCAAAATCTACCCTACACACATAGATGGAATAATGTTCAGATGTACGTTTGCCTTTCTGTGGCTTTGCTTAAAGCCAGTTTCATGTTAAACCTCTTTCCAACTGACCAAATGTGTCTTCGACTCTTTTCACTCTGCTTCCTCCCCAGAGCTGATCCACAGATCCCATGGAATTTGATTGCTAATTTATCTGATTATTCTTAGATGTTTTATCAATAAATTTATTAGATATGTAATAATCTGATCCACCTGGATCTTTTGTGTTAATTTTTGAGTATAGAGAAATTATTTCCTCTATTCAGTTACATAAGCTGTCTAATTAAATAACTGAGGTCTCAAGTGCCACAGTAACAGTTAGGGATTTATGTATAAAGTTTTGTGTCTACCCTGTTACAATTTTTATGGTGCCACTTGTAATTCTACAGACTACATTTACACTGTTGAAATATTTTCTGGTGAAGGAAAGCAAGAATGCCTTTTTGGGGTATAATGGGTAGGAAATTGCCATGGCCTCTTGGTGCAATTTCATCTGTTCTGTACTTTCACATTTATAATAAAAGACTGTATTTTTTCCTGCATTGAAGCTGGTGGATGCGCGGATGTTTCCCAGTCATGATCTAGAGGTGAAGAAAAGCTGCTGTAGGGTAGTGCCCGAGCTCCCCTGGATTTGCAGGAGGGAAAGATTCTGTGGGTGTCCTGGGGCAGAAAAGGGCAGACCTCAGGTCATAACCAGTGTGTACCTGCTCCTCACCCCAAACATGGTCTCAGTGCTGTAGGATCACTTGTCTGAAACTGGGAGTGTCACAACTCAAGGCTTTGCAAGTATGACATTCATTGGCCTCAAAATCTGTGGGACAAGGATGCTCTCTGACTTGGTGGTTTACAGTCAGTAATTGGCAGTAAGGCAATGATGGAGGGGTTTTAGGAAGAAAAAGAAGAGAAAAGGCAGCTTCCCCTTCTGGTGCAAAAGCTAAATGTGCTTGGGATAGGAGAAGATCTATCACAAGGATACAGTCACCAGGATATGCAGTCAGTTGCTGGTGCCTTGTATCCAAGCATGACAGCAAAGTCAGAATTCTGCAGGGCTAAGGCCGATGTGTAAGGGATAGCGAGTAAGAGGCAGCTTTCCTTAGAGTAAGGTGTCCAGAGAGGTGTTTGAAGCAACTGGCATTTGAGACAAGATGCTGAATTTGATCAGCCTGTCAACAGGCTGATCCAGACTGGGAATTTCCTGGCACCAGAAACTAATGCTAACTGCAAGTCTGCCCAAGCTGAAGGGAAGGCAAAGAGTAATTATGTGGTTAGAAGGAAATAATACATTTTGCATAATTTCTGATTCAGGAATAAATAATTACATTAATAAAAATGATAAGGAGGTGTTGTGACATCTTTAAAAATGATTGTTGTTTTTTTTAGGAAATGCAGACTTAATGTGACAATGGCACAGTCAATTCTACTCTTTCAGATTTATATGGTACTGAACGTACAGTATATGACCTCTCATCACATTATCACATAGCATAAGCATGACAGAGTACAGACAAGGCTGCCCATAGGGGAAATAAACTTAGAAATAATCTTTCTTCCAAGACATAATTGAGATGTCTTTTTGATCTTTTCAGCCTTTCTAATAATTGTTCTCTTGCCTCTGTTTCCCACAGGAGGTACAGTTTGCCAACATCTTTCACTCTTAAGTTTGCTGGATAAATAAAATGCTTTTTATCTACAAAATTACTTTTCCCAAATGGTGGATTTGATATTAAGGGAAAAAGAGAAATAATTTAGTCTAAACAATTATATCTTAATTATTTCTTAATAATGGAAATTATTTTATCCTATCTTCTTTTCTGAAATTAGACAACCAGAAGGTAAAACCTCTTCTTCCAGCACTGTTTTATTTATACTCCTACATTTCTTAATTAGTTGATGTGGACCATCAGTCTTCAAATGCAGAGTCAAACACTAAAAAGCACTAAATTACAAAAATGCTGTTGACTTCAGCCTTACTGACTTGGCTAGGCTATAATATTTACTGGCAAGACATGCAGGAATTGTGTCATCTTCCCTTCATGACACATCTCAAAAATAAAACACTAATCTATGCTCAGTGTGTGTCACTGTGTACATTTGTGGGAGTACAGAGAGAATATAATTCTCTGTCTATAAATAAATTTAATAGATATAAAGTGTACTACTCAAGCTGTGCAATGTTTAGCATATTGTCATTCATCTTTTTGACCATTAAAACGTATCTCTTGCAAATGGCTTTCTCTGGCTGCTCCCCACTTTGGTTCTAAAGAGCTTTGCTGGCTGCTTTTCTTTGCTTCTGATAGCATTAGCTAACTAGTCTTCTTTTTTCTTTCTTTTGTGGGGTGGGATGGGTAGTACAGTGTGTATCTGCCTGCCTATGTAGCTGTGGGGGCTGAATCTTGAGGAGGAAAAAGCAGGAATGTGGACCTGGACATGGGGTGGAGAGTGAGATCACCTCTTTCAGTAATGGTATGGGCATAGTTTGGCTTTATCTGATCATGAAAACACATCCAAAAGTTCGATCACTTTAAGGAACAGGAAGGAGGGATATCTGACTTTGTCATAGTATATTTTGAATAAGCTAAAGGAATAAAAGTCTTTAAAAGGAATACGGTAACCTGGAAAGCAAGGTCATTTGACTGTTTAAATCTGACTGAAGTTCTGTTGTCCCAGCAAAAATGTGCACCTGAACATCTCACAATCTTTTATCATGTATTCATGCCTGTGAAATACAAAAAGGCAGAGAAATAATAGTGTGCTTTCTTTTACTCCGTCTTCTGCACAGTTGGTAACTGACCTCCAGTACACCTTAGATGTGTGGGAACCTCCATGTGGACTCAAGTGGGGATGAGAAAGAAAACAACTGTTCTTTCAGGCAGATTACTTTGGTGTAATACTAGCCACATAACACCATCTACTCTATTTTAAAAGGGTGGTCTCAGGTCAATGAGAAACTTCATGAAGGCTAAAATGTTAATCTTCAACTCCCTTATCACAGAACCTTAAGGAACTTTTTTGCCCAAATCTGTCTGGCACTCACTGGTAAATCACCATCTACTTCACTGTCTGTTTTGAAAATTACAGCCCTCATTTGCTATTAAGTTCATTAAAGTAACTGACTCATGTATGATTAGTTTTGCTTTTTCCTCTGCTGAATATGTGCTTCTTAAACCTGGTTTCACTGCAAACAAAAATCAGGAATAGTCTTTGGCAGCTTTTTATTCGGGTCTAGAGTTCGTATCCCAGTGAAAAGATTTATCCTTCTATTTACTGCTCTGCAAAGAAAGGCAATTAGTTTTCTTAATTGTTTCCAAAATAAAAATTGTTGGGATCAGAACTGCTTTTCCCATCACTAAAAATGAGTTTCCAATTGCTTGATTTCCTGTTGATGCTCATAACATCATTCCTTCAAATAAATCAGCAAACTCAGCATACAGGACTGCTGCATTTAATTCTTACTTAAATCCCACCACTCATATTCAGTTCCTCAACACCTAAATGATTTGAACATTGCATTGCTGCAACAACTCCTCAGTGATTAGAGCTGTTTGTTCTTCTTCTGGCAACAAATGTTATGTTACTTACTTTGAAAATAGTTCCTATTTCAGCCTATTGTTTTACATAAACAAAGAAACCAAAAATCTGCTGCAGTTCCAGGGGAAAAGGCCAAAGCCAGTGTCTGATCAGCTATTCCGGTCAAACAGTCTTGAAACAAGAACTTGTTTTCTCAGTTGCAGCAGTTTTTAACGTAATCTCTATGGGTTACATGAATCTTCAGGAGTCAGTGATGGATGGTGTCTCACGTGGTTCATTATTTTATTTTCTCTGGACTTCAGTGCTGCTTTGGGCACAGTAAACCTGTCTCTTGGGAAAAATGTCTGCAAGGGTACAAGGTTGTCTGAAATGCTGCTCAAGTGCTTTCAGCTTTCTTTATCCAAGGTTACACTGAACTTTATATGAGTCCAGGCTATGTCAGGCTTTTTTGCAGCCAACAAGACTCTAGATGGATTTTAATTTTGGAATCTGAGATCTAATCAGAAGTTACATTTAGGCAAACACCTTTCTTTGGTTCACGTTTATATCATAGAATGATTTGAGTTGGAAGGGACCTTAAAGATCACCCAGTTCTAATCCCCTGCCCATGGGCAGGGACACCTCCTGCCAGATCAGGTGGCTCCAAGCCCCATCCAACCTGGCCTTGAACACTGCCAGGGAGGGGGCAGCCACAGCTTTTCTGGGCAACCTGGGCCAGTGTCTCACCACCCTCACACCAAAGAATTTCCTCCTAATATCCAATCTAAATCTACCCTCTTGGAGTTTGAACCTGTTTCCTCCCTTTTCCTATCACTATTGCCTTTGTAAAATAAAATTTTATGCTTTCTGAAGTAATGGCTGTGTTGTGCCTGTCTGTGATGTGGACAGAATTAGCTATGTGGCACATGTCATTGCTTAGAGAATGCTAGTGCTAGAAAACATGACAGAGCAGCTCCTCACTGATAGGGGACGGAAGTCCTGAAAACTCTTTCCTATTGCAATGCTTTTCATACTCCACCAAACTACCTTCAGAACATGGTTTTATTCTATCTATTTAATATATGCTTCTGAGAGACTACTGCTTTTTGATCTCTTAACACTGTACTTACTGTAACTTTTAGGCCTGGCTTATGAATTACCTACATATACGAACGTGCAACAAAATGTACATCATTCCTATATGCTTGCATCATCAGTAGACCACAGTTATTGTAACTGAAATACTAAGTAATCTGACCTATCAAAAGAATGTAGTTACTGAAGTTACTGAAGACTCACATCACTGTTGGTGAGAGCATTTGCTTGGCTCTCCTTAATCTGTAGCATTGCCCTTTAGACAGGACTAGAGCTGAGGCATTGGAGCTGCATTGCATTCCCCTACAAGAAACCCAGACAGGTTTAATTTCTAAGCTTCTTCCTTTTATGTCCTGAGCCCATGTTCCAGATCTTTCCTAGTTCTCCTTGGGAAACAAAGCTCTCAAGTTATGTTTGGTTCAGGGAACACAGATGCACTTTAGAACTCTGATGTGCAGGAGTGTGCCCTGGTGACATCTCAACTCTGCACTGACACAATACCCAAACTTTGTGGCCAAAGCTCAGATGATTCAACCAGATCTTCAGTCACAATGGCCAAGAAACCAAAAAATTAAGACATGCTTTAATGCACCCTTCACTACTCATTCCTGCATAGGCTATCACACTTGCCTGTAGAGGGACAGATCAGTTAGATTAGGTTAGCAGTGTGTTCACAGTTATCGTGGCTAATGGTAGCCCACCAGCCTGCCAGCTGGAGACACAGTGAAAACATTGCCAACAATTGTCATAAGTTTTCAGACAACATTTCAGGTGTATGGACACAAGGCAGGAACACAACCTGTACCAGTGCACAGGTGAGTGTAAGAGGGGCAATAGCGGGGCTGGGCTCCAACTTGATGCAGCAATGTCATTGTGCCCTGAGCAGGGAGGGCTGTCCTGTGATGGTGGCTCTGATCCCAGAGTGCACAGAAGCAGAGATTGGTGGTCTTGAAATCCCTCAGCTTCTGAACTGTGCAAATAAATTTCATAGATGAAGTTGTGTGTGCATTGTGTTCAGCTTGCTTTCCTTCCCCTCCCCTTTCCTGCTAAATGATGGTGAGGGGAGAAGAGTTGTCTTTATCTCTTCAAATGAATTGAAAGAAGAAACTAGAGCAGTTGATGAAACATTTTTGGTGGGATGCCTTGCTGTAGGAAAGTCTGAGCAGTTCAACAGCTCTCCTACCATCTCTTTCTGCTGTTCCCCCTTCAATGCCTTCCACCAGTGAGGAGGAGGAGCAAAGAGGGAGGGCAGAGAAGGAGGAATGGTATAGGGAAGGAGGATTTAGAAGCACAAGAATTTTGCCTGGAAATCTGCACCTTCAAAAATCTTCCCCCTGTCCCCTCTTTCAGTGTGCCAGGCGGTTCCCACTGTGTACCTGTCTGTAGGCAGCTGAAGGTTTTTCTGAAATCTGAAAGAGGAGACACAGCCTGGCTTGAATCACATCAGGGAAAGTCAGTTTTAGGGGTAGGGCATCTGCTTCTCCCCCAGATTTATGGCTGCAGTGGAAGCTCCTGTCATCCCTCACTCTGCACCTGTGTCTCCAGCCACTTCTTCATTGTTGTTATTTCCAAGTGATGACTGATTTAATCTGTCTCCTAATGCAGCGTGCATGCTGGGGCTCCTCCAGGTGCGTGTTCCAATTCTACGAGATGTCCACTGGCCACTCTGCCTGCAGACCTAGACATGTTTGCTTAAGGATCTGCCAAAAAGTATATTGTTCTATATTGTTGAAGTGTTTATGTTCTATTTTTTTAAGAGTTTGTGCCAAAGAGCAAGATAGTGGTAGATAGCACATGCAATGTGTTTATTGCTGATGTGAAGGAGACAAACAGATGGAGAGCCGAGTCCTGAATTCTGGCTACTGCACAGGTTGCAGGGGGGAGGTTGTTTCTTAGCTACAACTGAAGGTGGTAGCCTTTCAGATGGTTCCCTTGTTCTGGCGTCTCCTTCAGTCCAAACTCAGTTAGAGAGTGTGAGTTTTACTGGAACTGGGACATTGCACTAGCACAACTCTTGTGAATCTGGATATAATTACAGCTGCCTAAGATTTTGGCGTAAGGCAGTGCTCACCACTCCTTGAAGGTTATATCACTGTCCTATGACTTGCCAGCGAAAGCAGTTAAACCCACAGTGTAACCCAACCTCTGGTGAACTCTTTACTCAGTTCTGCTGCAGTGTAATTTTTTGCTTCAGTATGATTAATCACCACCTGAGCAAGATGCCTTTGCCCTTTGTCAGTTTTTCAAGCCCCAGAGCTCCGTCCTGTATTCATTTGCACTGGAGGGCTACCAGAACCGCTCATGCAGCTCAATGGTCAACTTGAACTTGTGTGAGTGAGGTCAGAGCCAGACTCTGAGTGCCTTGTAACCCAGAGAAAGTCACCATGTCCCCTGAAAAACAATTTAGTAGCTGTCATGGAAGAGCACTTGTTACTCATTTTTGTGGTTAGTGAAAGGGCTCCTTACATATTCTGGTAAATCTGCCACTGTCTACACAGACCATCTAAGTATATAATTCTCTTTTACTTCATAATATTATTTTCATTTCAATTTGTCTGCCACTTTACATAATGGTCTCTGCCACTATCCAAGTAAGGGCTTAGCAAAGGCTGAGCCTGGGTACTCCAGGTCAACCCAGGTGCAGAGCAGACAGAAGTGAAGCATGATGCTGAATCTCTTCACTATACATACCTGTCATGCAACAAGGAAAGAATAAAAGGAGGGAATCTGGGGACTCCACAGAATTCAATGAACTGTTAAGACCTCATTAAGAAATATGACTGAAATGCACTGTGTAAAGCAAAACTTTTCCTTACAGCCTGTGTCAAATGGCTAGTACAGAGATACAAGAAGACAAAGTTGAGATTTAGGAGATGATAATCCATTGCCCTGAATGTTATGTAGCAGTTAAAATCTTAGCCTTAAATGTTGAGTGACAGAGCACTGGAACAGGCTGCCCAGAGAGGTTGTGGAGTCTCCTTCACTGGAGACATTCAAACCCCGCCTGGATGCGTTCCTGTGTGATGGACTCTAGGTGACCCTGCTCTGGCAGGGGGGTTGGACTAGATGATCTTTCGAGATCCCTTCCAACCCCTAGGATTCTGTGATTCTGTGATTCTGTGATTCTGTGATTCTGTTAGTTGTAGTGTGCTGTAAAACCCTGGGAAATGGTTGTGTTCTTGTTTGGGAGATCAAATAACAAATAAACCAACCTATGTGGGTCCATCTAATGTTGCTCCATAATCTGCAGGAGTTCCTTAGTGTGTCAAAAGTTGAAACACATTAGAGCTAGAGTCAGGCTTTTAAATGTTCTTAAAAATAAGAGCCAAAGCGTCTGATTATTTGGGCAATGTTGAGACTCAACGTCTCTGGAAGTCAGAGTTATACAGCAAAAATTTCTAATTTATATGTGTATTTGTATACTGTCACATGTAGAGATGTGTACTTGAACCAGGCCTGGCCAAGGAGAGAAGACTGAGCTGTATAACCAGGGTGTTACAAGCTGCTGATTTCCCTCTGGTTGTGAGGCGAGGGCTCCTCTGTGTCTATTGGTGACTTTCTGGAGGCTGCCTTCCCACAGATAGCACCAGTTTTCCCCTTGGGTGAATGGTCTCTGAACCAAGCAGCACTCTGTCAGCTGTGCATGACTGCTGGAAAATGGGTCTTCGTGCTGGCTGGCAGGCACAGGCTCTTTTTCTCCAGCAAGAGAGGGTATTTCAGAGGAAATTACTATACATAACATAGGACAAAATATTTTTCCCATTGTGCTGGAATGTATCTAGAGCAGGGGAACTACAGTTAGGATATGAAAAAAAGGGGAAATAACAACATGGGACTGTCTGCAATGCAGTAAGGGAAACAAAAAACACCAGGAGAGGCATCCTGAAGTATGCTTCCTGCATGTATTGAATGCTTTAAAACATGATGCTTTTCCTTTCAAAAACAGTGAATGCACTGGCATTACAATCCCGTATTTTTTTGAGTCGAGCGATACATTCCAGTCTTCGTAGGACACTTTGCTTCAGCTGAGATGGCATTTGGCTGTGGTTACTATGACAAACAGAGAAGAATTGGCATGTGGCGTGCTTGGATGAATATGCAACCAAGTTTTGTGAGAAAAATATCTAAAAATGAATCAGATACTGCCTTGACATCTATTGCATGTTCAGTGGTCCATGGTACTGAAAATAAACAACGTTTATAAACATTTCATGGGTCATTATGAAAACATACTGCATTTTACTTTGTAACTTTATAGGATGTTTTTCAGCTTGTGTTCCTTTACAAAAAAAGCTTTCTTTATTAATTATTTATTTTCTTTTCATGTGGAAAACGGTCTCAGGCTCACCAAAGATGAGAACAAAATACAATATTTGATTAATATTCTTTATTATTGTATCTTGTTTCTTTGAGATGAAAAATGTACTGTTATTCCCAGAACTTGGTTAGAATAGCAAGCCAGTCTCTCCAGGGTAACCCTGAAACAAGCATCTTCTTTCATATGCCCAGTTGTTGGTCAAAAGGAGGGGACAAAAACAGGACACACAGTGGGACATATGGCATTGATGAGGTTTCTAAGGACAACTCCTTATTCTATTATTCTTAGTAATAATATTTATATTTCTTTATGTCTAGAGGCTTTAAGCTAGATGGTGGGCTGAGGGCACAGTAGGCACATTCCTTGTGTGAAGTAAAAGACAGTCCTTGTCTGAAGAATTTTGGACTGAGTAAAGGAGAAAACATGCAGGAAAGAAGAGCTAAAGATCCAGAAAAAGACACAGAAGTCTGAAACAGGTTGGCCATAAGTGCCTAAGAACAAAGTTTTAAGCTTTTTTGCACATCTCTTGTGAAATTATCTCTGAATGTTTTAGTGACTTAGTGATCTGGTTTTCAGCAGAGACTGTCAGTTACTATTTGATTCTGGACATTTTGCTGCTCTTTTGTGAGCAATTAGGGATGAACTACAGCAGCACAGACCATTGGTTTTCATGAACAGTGTAGATCAGGGAGATGTTACGTCTGTAGCCTCTCATAGGTAGCATGACTGGATGACATGCAGTAGAAACAGAGTGGGTCAGCATTTCACAGACAGTTACTTATGTGTCAATTCAATGCATAACAAGGCATCTCAGCAACAGAAAACAGTGCAGAAATGTTATATGACGTTTTTACAGTGAGAAAAGTTACAGACACTTCATTCTTCCAACGTTTTTGACGTGTTATTAGTCACATTGAGAAATGTACTCATAAGGCTAGTGGGTTGTCTGGCCCAACTGTTTATAGCATGAGATAATGCTCTTTGTACCATGACTTAATATCACGGGCAATGGCTCCTAATTATTGACCTCAGCAACGTATTAACTTACTAATTGTTCCTAAATAGGATTTGAGATATGATACGCGACCCTGTGTATGACACATACGGATGGCTTCTGTATTCATTTCTGTGTGACAGAACCAGAAGTCTCACTACAGACCTAACAACTAACACTTGACCTCCATGGTGAGCTGTAAACCTGCTGCTGCCCATGAAAGGTGCTCCCTCCAGGGAAGACATGCAAGACCAAGAAATTGAATCTGCAGCCATTTCAGTGTTCACCTCTTCAGCATGGAAAAGGCCAGTGGATGGGACAAAGATGATTTAATTCCACAATATTTACTTGTGTCCAACTGGAAGGACAGGCAAGCAACTTGTTACTGCTGTGATCAATAGGAAGCAACCACAAATGATATCTCAAATGATGGGAAGATTAAGCAAATTCAGACTACATAAGTGGAAGAGATAGAAAAAGAGAGGAAAACATTGATGGAAAAATACACAAAGTAATATAGAAGTCAGGCGAGGAAAAACAACTGCTGAAGTAAACAAAACCATTACCAGCCTCAAACAGAAGTCTCAAAAAAATAAAATAAATAAATAAATAAATTAAAACTGAGCTGAACAAAGAAGCTGTGCACACTCTGGATATATGAACTTTAGAGTTGAATCTGTGCCAAGCCCTACAGTCTCCAGCTCACTGAGACCTGTCCAGGGCATGAGATTGCATGACTGCCTAGTTTTGCATAGTTGTGTGTGTGTCCAAGGCAGCTGGCCCATTAGATGGTCTGTTTTAATCTTGGCTGCTGACTGCTGTTCAATCATGCCTTACCTACACTTACCACTTTGGCAATCACATGCCCAGGTTTTGAAGGTTCATGGTCCAAGCATTGGCGATATTTCCAAGGTGCCATTTGAAATCTCTGCTGCTGCTCAGAAATAGATGCGTTGTTAGTGGGTGATAGCTAAAGACTTGTTTTCACTTGTAAAACCTAGATATGATCCCAATCTGCAAACCAAACATTATTATTAATTTGTGTCTGCCACATGCCAGACATTTTATAGACAAACAAGGAATGACAAATTTTTGTGCATGGTTAGACAGAGAAGCAGACAGATGCAGGGGTGGGGGAACAGCAACAGATTATTTCAGAATAAAGTTAGCACAAGCCTCTAAATGCCGAAGGATTGGAGTGAATTTTCTAAAACTACTTGGAAAAAGGTACAGAGGTAGGGGCTGAAGAGACAGATAAAGACATCTGGAAGTATGGGAAGGCTAACGGACTAAAGACTGTTTGGGATTGCTTCAAGTGCTATGTATACAAGAAGGATGGCACTGGCAATATAAATATGATCAGAAAACACATGGGCAGCTTTTTTACATTTGTTTTTGTAAACCTTCTAGGTAAGCACCTTGTCTAAATGTGGTCAGATTTTGGTGTTGCCAGCTGCACTAACAGGATACACCATTCAGGCTTTTACACTCCTCTGCAAGCATTTAGCTGTCTGGAGTCACATCTTACAGGACTTTTGATCAGATCTGAACCTAGCCTAAGCTAAATTGGAATTGTAAATACAGATAAATACGGTTTGGAAGCTCTCGTCCGCAGCCCTTCTCTAATGGAAACAGAATGTCTTACATGAAACAGTGGTCTTACGTGATTCACTTACATATCCCCACCCTTAGAAAAAATATATTTTGGATGCTTCTCTTTTAACCTGATGTAATTTTCATGAAAACATGTCTGATAGCTTTGGAGACAATATCAGTATGTTCTGTACAGA
>VZRW01013136.1:51751-76962 GCA_013398125.1 Aegotheles bennettii
GTTGGCCTTGATGACCCTGGAGGTCCCTTCCAACCATAATGATTCTATGATTCTATGATTCTAAGAGCTATGCTTTGAAACGCATCCCATCTGCATGGCCTAAGCCCTTAGCATGGTTTATAAGTGTTCTGTCACAAGTTAAATCAAACTAATCCTTCCACTTCCCACTACATTCATGCTACTGGGAAAATACATTTGTTTACCTACCTCTTAACAACTTTTACAGGGACCATGAAATCAGGAATTTATGCAATTTTTGTGCTCCTTCAGCACCTCCTTTTCAGGATCACAATATGTCCCCTGGCTAGGCTAAGGAAACTTCCTGCATTACTTGCACTTAATTAAATTACTTGCTCACTGTGTGCAAGTAGGAAGGCAACCCCTGTCACTATATTCCTGTGCTATTACATCAGATTCAACAACTTCAAAAAGCTACCCAGAGCAAAATAATTCAGAAACTTTGGTGGTATATTCCTTTAATAGTTAAAAACCCTTTAATATTAAGTTTTCCTTTATTACTTTAGCAGCTTAGAAAGAGCACTCTTTTCTATGCTGCATATCAATGCCCCAGAACTCCCAGCACCTTAATGCCTTATTTCACATTTTTCTCTGCCCACTGCTCTCTGAAGCTGCAGTTCACTTTCCCAGTGTGAAAGTAGCAGAGGAATTAGCTTGATGCCCTCTTTCACTTATTGTCCTTTTTCTAGGGTTCCTTCTGTCCACATGAGGTTCCCGTGTGTCTCATTCCCAGCCGTGCTCCTGCCTATGTGCTATTCTGCCTCAGTTAATGATCCCTTTGAGCTTTACACCCCAGCAGTCAGGATTTCCTGGTGCTGGCTGCAAACACAGATTCCTGACGCTGCAGCACTCGGTGTGAGAATAGGGGAAATCGATGACTTCTTAGGGATAAGTTATTGCTTTTTGTTTACTTTGGCTTTTGTTTGTAAGCCACGCAACATAGTATGCATTTCTTTAACTCTTCCATCGCAAGCTTTCCAGGCAACGTGGAAGGTGCTCACGTCTCCTCAAGTTTCCCGTTTATCATTTTTTATGTGATGCTTGATACAGCACCACTGTTGATCTGCTTGCAGGTGAATGGCTCTGCTGCGAGCTTCTCAGTCCTGAATCTGGACACACAGAGACCAAACCTTCCCAGCCTGTGACTCACTGCATCTGCCTGGTATCTCAAGTAGGAAAAAGCCTCTAAAAGAGGAACGAAGTTGCATGATGTTATCACATCCACAGCCCTCTTTGCAATTCCCGACCTTCTTGTTGTCCCTTCGAGCCCCAGAAAAACTGAAATCTCACATAAATCACACACTTTTCCCCCTCCTTCCTCTTTTTGCAAATCTCTTATCTGTATAAACACTTCCTGGACTGTGTGAGTTCTCATACTGCCCAGGAGCTCAAACACAATTTGCCTGAACAGACTACTGAACTGGGAGATTTATGATTTTTGTGAGAGAGGTTGCAGGTTGTTTTTGTTCCAATTAAACAATGGAAACAAGGAAAAACAAATGCTGCTGTTAAAATAATCACAGTAGCCATGTGATGTGGGGGACAGAAATTAATTTCATGGCTACTCTGCATGTATATGTGTACTCCACAACCCTGTATATAGACGCATTGCCATGACAAAAAATTAAGTGTACTGCTTAATTACCAAATACCTAGGGGGTTGCACTACTTACCTAGATTTTAATTTGTCCTAAATCCCAGCTTTTAAAAGGAAACTTGAACACTATTATTTTATTTTTCTTTCAGATTTTATTGTAGTGCTTGAAAGCCTATAGAACTATTCCAGGTTTTGGGGAAAATAATTCAAGGCCATTTTGTGCTGTATTGCAATAAAGGCTTTCATTTACAATTAAATGAAAGTTGGGCTAAGCTTTGAATGTTTATTTAATATTTGTATTTCCCCTCATTTTGTTGTCTTGCCTGTGTGTGCCTCTGAGTGCACACTTGTGCTACTGTTTTTTTTCCTAGTTGTTTTGCAGACACATTCTGATGTTTTCTGGCTGACTTGGTGCAGACAGCTCCATCTGGGACATGTTATGCTAGGCCATTTGTAAAGAGATTATTTTTGTTTTGTCTGTCGGTAATGAAGTTTGTTTAATTGAGCAGAGGTAAATGAGGTACCTGCCTTTTCAGGCAGAGCACTAAAGGAAGCAGTACCAGTAAAATGGACTCTTTGATAATTCACAGGGCCATGACTGTTTAGAACTTACCTGTAATACACAGGAGATAACACAATGTGTGTCTACAGCATACAAAAATAGCTCTGCAAAAAATTTCTGATCTCATCAGATGAGTTGTTCAAGAAAACAGAACATTTGTCTGTACAAAGAATGACTTATTTATGTATCTCAGAATTGTTCTTATCAAGATTGCCATTAGATGTCTTCTCACATGAGCTTTTAACAACACTATCATTTATAGCAGGAGCCAAATTAGATGTCCAGTTTTGCAATTATTTGAGAAAATAAGGTATTTAAACTTTCATGTCTGATTTTCAAAGACATAAGGACTTTGCCAGTTATTTTTTTATTGTCTTATTTTTGTAGCAAGATCGGAAACGATATTAGGACCCAGATTCATCCCATATAGCACCGGGACTCTGAGGGAATGGTCTTTATATGAGGAATGGAGGGAGATAAGTCTCTGCTGAGCCTTTCATTGAGGTTCATCTCTCTCTGATAGCTGTGTAGGGAGCCTGAATCACTCCTAATTTAAAAAGGATGAAACTGATCCTGGGAACTTCATCAAAGCAGCTGTCTTGGGTCAGACCAAGGTCTCCTCCAGCTCAGTATCCTGTCTCCAACAGTGGCTGTAAGTGATAGACAGGGAAAAGCAAAGCCAGGAAAAGCAAATAGGATGCTTCCTTGGAACAGCCTCCTAACCTCTGTATTCAGCTTGGGAATTTCTTCACCTGGTTGTGTTTTCTATATATTTAGTAACCCTCAATTAATTTCTCTTCTATGTGCTTGCCCAGTCTCCCCTTGAACTGAGCTACATTTCATGTGTCCCAGCATTTCATACGTCTCCCAGTAGTGACGTCTGTGTGGACAACAAGCTCCATCTCCATATGAGTGTTGTAAACCTCGCTGACAGGAACTTCTGATGTCTTTAAACCTACTGACCCAAAGAGATGTATGTGAACATAGTCAAACCTTCTCTGTTGCTTCCATTCCAGGAGGAAGCTGGAAAGGTGTCAAGTCATTTGAGTTGTCCATGTCCTGTGTGCAACAAGGGGCACATACCTGTGTGCACCAACCCCATCTCCTGAGGCTTGGGCTGTCTGGGCTCATGGCCAGCTTTCCCCTAATGCAAACTGGCAACCTGGGATCAGACTGCTGGGAAAAAAAGTTGGTGTGAAAGAGCAGTGAGAAGCTGGGCTGGGGCACCCTCTGCTTTGTCTAGAAGCTGCCGTCAAGCTCAGGCCCTTATCCTTGGTGCCTTTCTGAGCTGTGCTGCAGGAATGCCAGAGCCCAGTCTTGCACTGTGCTCATCCTCACCCCAACATGCTGACTTGCCTTCTTAGCTTGGCCTCAGCTCTGTCTTGTCACTGTGGACCTGTCTGGTGATCCATGGGCTGTGGCTGACCCTGACTACCATCCATGGACTTGTGGGATAGGGCTGCTGGTGTTGCCACCTCGCTAGTGGCCTTGTCGTCAACCTTGGCTCTGGCTTGCCATCCCCTCCAGAGCATCCAGCTCTTATTGTTCTCTGACATTCCTTCTGGTCTCACCAGTGCACTATCATCTCATCAGGTCATTCTGAATTGACAAACAAATCTACTAATATTGTAGCAAGGTCCTCCCTTCCCCTCCCCAGCTCTATTGCACATACAAGACCTGACAGTTTCAGTTCTTTACCAGCCTCTTGCTTTTGTCTCATTGTACCTTCTACATGAATGACACAGCCTGACTCTTACAGCTTGTCTGTAAGCAAGCATAGAAACTTTAAGGCATAAAATAAGAAAATTTTAAAGTGCAGATATTCTCTCAGTTTCAGTATATCAGAGACACAAGGGGAATTATGATGACTATGAAGAAGTGTGAGAAAGTGGCCCAGATTTATGGACCTGTTAATATTTACAGTACCATTATTACTTTATTATATTTGTTCTCACTGTGGAAAATAAGGGCATGATAAGGTGACAATTATACTGTTTGCACAGAAATACATACAAAGCAACTAGTCTTTCAAAAAAATGCATTTTGAAATGCTGTTGAAAGCTGTGTTTTCTTACAGTTCTGATGAACTGGTAAGCATCTGAGTTTATGAAGCTTTTTTACAGTTACTGGATTAAGATAGCCTTTCTTTTTTTATCCTTTTACAAGTTCTTGTCTAAGCTATAAAGTGCGATGAAAGCATGAGATCTATTTGCTAATTTAAAATGCCCTGTCTTGCTAGTTCACTCCAGCTCCCTGTTACAAATCCTCTGGCCCTGTTATGGGTTGCTAGGCAGAAGGGAAATAATGTCATTTGTTACACAAAGCAGGCAATGTCTTCTTTGTAGACTTTGCACATTCTTTCAATGGTGTGAAATCCATGTGAACAATCAGCTCACAGTGAAAAGGTCCCAGTTAAACATTGCCACAAAACCTGTGAGGTTTCTGTAGCATCTGAAGACACAAAAAATGCCATTTCCCAAAACTTCACCTGGATCCTTAAACTAGTCAGCGAGTTTGTTGCTAAGGTGTTGTGACCAGGAGAAGAAGGAAAGTGAACCATACTGCGTAAGGGAGAGTGGAACACAAGTCTGGCAGGAGGACAACACAGGTTCAGCCTTCCACTAGGTTAATTTTTAATTCCCTTTTCCTCTGAGTTTTGCAGGTATTTTTCTGGGTGTTTTATTTTTTTCCCCCACTATAGTTTGTTTAAGGAGAAATCCTAGCTGCCCTATGATGTATCTTCCATGTACCTTCTGAACTCCACGTACCGATGAGGTGCCCTGTGCAGTCTCAGCTGACAGATGGGCTTCATGTCTTGTTGAGAGAGGTCTTTTGCAACTGACAGAGAAGAGAAACTGCAGAAAATATCTTATAAAGTTCTATTTTTTGAGTTGTCTTTCCTTGTTGAAGCTTTGCTTTTCCTCTGCCTAGATTTCTTTGGAAAGAGTCAGTTTTTTACCTTCGAAGAGAACAATTGCAGCATAGACACACATATTTATACCACTCATATCTCAGCTTTCAAAAGGGAAAACCACAGCTTTTTTACTGACACTCCATCGTGCCTGGATATATCTGACATGAGGCTTTGTTCTGGTCAGCAATTATTTGCTGTGTGCTGATGCCATCACATCCAGGGGAATTTTGCATCTTCCTAATAAGTTGAGCTGTACCATGGTGTGACAGCAGAAAGGAATTTGAATAAATCCTTGATGTCCACCTACACGACTTCTTAACACCTAGATGGCAGCATAGTGCTCCTGAGATTCAAAGATACTGCTTTGGCTTCAAGCATTAGGGGCTAATGAGGTGACTTGAACCTAAGACCAGCATTTCTGTTGCTGCATTTTTGTTGCAGATTTCTAAGACCAGAAAGTGTTTAGCTAATTTAGTTTAATCCGTTTTAAATTCCCTTTATTAGTAACTGTTTTGAGTAGATATTCCTGAATTAGAGGATATTTTTAAAGAAAAGCCAGTTTTAATTTACATTTCCAGAAACGTGGGATCCACCTCACTAATATAACTGCTTTGGTTGCTAGCTATGTTCAACATTAAACCTTTATGTCCGTTTTCATTTGAAGCTTATTAAATACTTATTTTCAGTAACTGGTTCTCATTCTGTCTCAGCTAGGTTGAACAACCCTCTCTCAAATACACACTTTCTTCTTAACACTTTCAGCTATAGGCTGCAGTGAAGTTTCCCCAAGCCTTCTGTTTAGTAGGCTTTATAGATTGGTCTGGTCATTTTACAGCAAAGTTCTTTTAATTATTTTTTTCTTCACTGAATCATTCTCCAGACATTTTTCCATACACTCATATCATCTTTCTGGGGTTCCAGGTCTGAGGACACCTCTCATTTCTGATCTCAGCGATGCCTAAAATAGGTCAGTATGATGCCATTGTTCTGGTTTATGTATCCAACAACTGAGTTAGTCTCATTGATCTCAGATTTACACTAGGAGGAGTCAGCTATCCATTAGTTAAAGGGAGCTTCCTTTGTTGTTTTTATTACTTTCTTGCCAAAAAAGTCCTTATTTGGTTTATATATTCACACAAATATAGATGTGTGTGTGGGGGATCAAAGATGGACTCTGAAGATCCAATATGAATCAGGCAAAAGACCTTTTTATTTACTTAACTATCCCTTATATACATTTATATCACGCACCTAATACGTGCTCTCTGATTGGTTAACATCCCTCTTATGTGGGGCAGTCATGTGCGCTAGCAATACTCCCATTGGTCCAATTAGCAACACTCCCATTGGTCCATTTACTTCCTGGTAATGTACCTTCCACGTCATTCGGAAGTAGTGTTGGCTTACTTCCTGGTGTCTCTTCCTGTGTCCCTTCCTGTGTCCGACTTAGAAACAGTTGATGTTCTTCCTGCTTCCTGCTTCTTGAGATGACCTTTGGTATGTGGCTGCGTGTTTGATCAAAAGGCTATCAAATGGCTGGTTCATCAATATGCCATTGTCCTCTAAACACAACCCAACATGTGTGTATATATCTATCATTAGAGCTAATTATCTATGTTGCTTGGAAAAGGAAGACTTGATTTGCATATGTAGTAGTGGAATTAAACCCATGGCAACTTGTTCACCCTGAATCACCACACCAAACACCATCCCCCATCAAAGTGTTTTCCCTTGTGCTTGGTGTTGTACTACCTTTTGGGTTTCAGCATCTCACTGTTAGGAAGTCTCAGTTTGCTACTTCACTGCACTGGCTACAAAGCAGGCTGGAGTGTTGTACCTACTCTCAACTCTGGTCAGCAGAAGCATCTCCATAGGCAGAAGGATTGCAAATCACCTACAGCATTGTTTTATGGTTGTTCTCTACTGCATGTCTTAGAGCAGCTGGTGAATTTACCCTCTTACCTGTTTGCTGCTGGAGGACTTCCCCTCTTTATTCTCTGCAAGTTTTGAAATTGAGCATGATTTTTGAAATAGAAATCTCTAGTTCAGAAGAGGGTGTTGAAGCAGCTTTTACACATTAACTTGTTTGATGGGGTCAGTGCCTGCCTCTTCTCATTATGATTGTGCTGCAGCTCCTCTAGCTTTCATGAGTGGATGCATTTGAGGCCTGGCCAGATCTTGCTTTTCTCTGAAGGAGTCACAGCCACAGTGATAAGAAGTTGACTTTGGCTTTCCTTGGAGTGTGAAAAAAGCTCTGACACTGCTGCTACCACCTTCTAGGAAAGGCTGTACATACATGCATCCATGTTTTTCCTTGCAGCACACCTAACTGTCAATACAGGAGCAAAACCAGCCCCATTCTGATCACCTTTGTTATCCCCCATTGGCATGGATTGAGGAATGCGACTGTGTACAAAGCAGGTGACCATTAGGTACTGACCATCTCCTGGGTCATTAAAGGGACAACTCAGTCATCAAAGTCAACCACCCATCAGGGGAGAAACAAATAATGAAAGCAAACTGAAAATAGGAAGACAGAGCAGGTATAAGCAGCCACTGCAGACTTCCTGGCCCCATCCTGTGGGTCAGAGCAAGGTTGATCTCCACCACACTTGGCACCTACATTTTATGTATTTGCAGTCACCAGTGGCTACGTTCCTTTTTACAGGCAAACAACAGGAAAGCACCCTCTTCTGGGGAAAGTTTCTAAGAACTGCAAATAACTTGCTGTTGAAATGTTCCCCAGGAGACTGGGTGGTGTGTGCCAGGTGAAGATGTAAGGAGTGGTGTGATGTAAATCCTGTGTCTACTCTTCAGAAAAATAGTGCCAGTCATGTCCCTCAACAAAGCTTCATCCAGACTTTGCTGAGAGGTGGCATTTCAGTTCTTGCTGCAGAGATGAAGCCAGCTCAGTTGTGAACACAACAGAAAGGCCACTCTAATGAGTGTAAATGCTGAAGACCTGACATACGTGCTCAACAGAGCAGACAGTCAGCCTCACAGGAAAATCCTTCAATGGAAAGCTTCTAGACCGCCCATCCTCAACCTCAAAACCAAAGGGTGGCTTTTGAAACCTGAGATGTGGGACTGGAATGAGGATCAGGCACACCAATGCTTTCATCTCATTTTTGATGGAGGAGCTTTGAGACGATGTGGAAGTCATTTGATCTGCCTGACCTTTTGGAGAGTAATTGCTGGCTTAGAATATACAAGTTGTTAATAATTTATTTCAAGAGAAGGTAGCATCAAGGCAACCTTGGAGCAAGGGGAGGGTTGGGTTTGAAATGGGAAACACGGCTGCCAAGGACGGAGTTACTTTGGATGCCATTGGAGAAGAGCAAACCGAATTAAGGAGGGCAAAATAAAAGGACTTCTCTTCTTTCACTTTCAATCAATTTTTACAAGCCAATTAACTTTGAATATTTTTAGGATCTGAAAACATTGTGATCCATTTTTAATTAAAACAGATTTTTGAGTTTCCAAGCTGATCTCATGGTATTTTCTAGTCATCAGAGGAAATACTGAAAATCTTGTAAGAGATCCTGTTCTCATAAAATGCCTAGCCCAATTTAGTAAATTCAGGAGGTTTTGGCTAGGCTAGATAAGCTTTGGAGAAGCAGCTGAATTTTCACTCAAGCTGAACCCACACTCCAGACTGTGGTGTGAGCAGTTTCCTGCACTTCTGAGCTTCTGATGCTTTGAAAAATTTTACTGACTGTGGAAGAATGAGGACAGTGAGAAAAAAACCCCAAAACCTGTTGTCCCTCTGTAGTTAGTCTGCTGGATAAAAAGAAGCACAGATGGTTGCCTAAAGGCTGATGCATAGGATAAATTCAGCATGGTTAATGGCCTCTCCTGAGTGGCATGCAAATAAGGAACCATGAAAGCTTCCCAGGTACAGAGACCTCTTGGGAAATAGTAGTTACAAAGGCTGCTTTGGTGGTGATGTTTTAAGGTAGAAGTTGCCTAGTAATTACTGTCACTCTTGCGTATATAAGACATGTCTCCCACAAGAAAAGATGTGTTCCTTGTTCAGCCTCGGTGCCTGTGTAGTTCCCATCACACTAATATTTGAAAACCTCCTCCAAGCAGTCAAAAATAACCCAAAAATAGATGTAAGAAAAAGGTGTTGTTTCCTCAGCTGAGTAAGAACACAACAGCTTTCCAGGCTGGCTCTGACCTTGTGCTGGTGTGGCAGAGGGCAGGACTGCATATTTCTGTGCATCTCTAAATCAATATTTTGACAAATTGTTGTTTCTCCCTCTGGTTTATCCAGTTTGCTGACATGTTGATAGGCTCTGGTGTCAGGGCTGATAAGGGATGCATATCAAGCTGCTCAGTAATGCTCAAAGTCTCTGGTTTGGGACTCACTCGATGCAGAGCAACATTTCAGATCTGGGAACTGTTAACATATGCTAAGCAGTCATTAAAATATGCTTCTAAGTTGGCCTACAGGTCTTGGCAAGAGATTTGACACATCAAGCCAGGCTGCTCAAACAGTGCCCAGTAGCTTTGCAATGGCCTTTAGAAAGCAATGGCCTTCAGAGGGACTGTCTTTGGGTCTGGGCCATCGATAAGGCTAGCAATAGGCTAGTAGACACTGCAAGAGATCTGGATCTGGAGAAAGGTTTTTCTCAAAAGCAGCAAGTGGCTGAGAGCATTCTGGTTTCACAGGAGCCTGCAGGAGATGGCAGGGCTTGATGGAGATCACTCTTCCAGAAAGGAGTTTTGTGCCCAGTAACTGAGGTAGGGTACACTAACATGTATCCTACACGGACAGTCAATCAACAAGCAAGTCCCCTTCACATGACTGCTACAACACTGAAATACCATGTTTTCCCTTTGTTATAAAATTGTTACTTTGGCATCAAACATTAATTGTGCTATCAGCATTCTTATGTTAACAAGTTCTTGTCATTAGCCTGGTCTCCAAAAATTTGAGTCATGGGATTGTCCTTAGCAGCCCCATCCCTCTCTTAGGAAACAATGTGGGTGCCCAAGGTAGAGCCATACACATTTAACAAGTACAGTACAAAGAGCTTCAGGAAAACACATGTTGTGGTCTATGTTTCCTTGTGTCAGCACACACATGTTATTTTCCAAAAATGTTAG
This sequence comes from Aegotheles bennettii, assembly GCA_013398125.1. Classification (NCBI taxonomy): domain Eukaryota; kingdom Metazoa; phylum Chordata; class Aves; order Caprimulgiformes; family Aegothelidae; genus Aegotheles; species Aegotheles bennettii. Next base: position 61,955 of record VZRW01013136.1, read on the forward strand.
TCAAATTTTTTGATGTTTTTTTACTTTGCAGGAGTCTAGAAATTTTCTGGTGGAAATGCAAACTCCTATAAAGTGAATTTGAATCTAATGATATGACAATAGATGTGCTTCTTTTAAGTAACTTTCTAAGTATCCCTGAAAAAATTGTTTGAATAAAATGCTACAGAGAGAAGAGTTTCCCAGAATCACCTCCTCTTCCAGAGTAATTGTTTTTTTTCTTTAGTCCAAATCAGCCTTCTAGAAGATACAGTCTAGACTCACTTACCTTTCTGAACATCTTCTGCCCCAGGCTTTTCATCTTTAAATAAACAGTCCCAATAACAGATCCCAACTTTTATTGCTATCCATGCTTGTTGCTGTTCTGCATTTTGAAGCACAAGCTGGCACATGCAGTCAGTGCCTCGGGACAATGCCAGGGAAATGCCAAGGAAATTATACAGTTAAAAAAAGATAACATTACAAGCATAACACCTGACTTCAACATCTTAACAGAAACAGTTAAAGAAATGATGGGATTAAAGTTAGTTGTCCTCTGCTAAAAAATAGGTTTTTATTGTGTTCCACTAATTAACTCTGCCTTAAATCAAGAATTACCAAATTTCTAGTGTACTTTCTACCCATGGCACTCTGTCTATAGTGGAGCTTGCATGTACAACTGGTCTTTAATTCATTTTTATGGCATCATTCAGAGGTGAAGGAAATGAGTACCGTTTTACTGAACAGATGTGAAGATTAATGTAAAGGATACATATCAATTTTGGTGTCTGGGCTAAGGCTGTGTATTTCACACATTAGATGTGGCAGGCAAAACTGCTGACCCTGGGGTCCATGACTCATTCCAAGGAATGATGTTCACAGGTGAGAAAAGGCTTTTCTTCCTCTCCCCTCCTGCTTTATTTCACCCATTCTCCACAGCGACCATGTCCCTCTGCCTCCAGCCACTGCCATGCTCTCCAACCCATGCTGCTGTTCCACATCCTTGTGCCATCACTGGTCCTGTCCTTCTGCTTGTCTGGTCAGGAGTATTCCTCAGTTTTCATCTCCCTCATCACCACCCACACGTCTGACTCTTGTCCTTTGTCCATTTGAATGCAAGAATTTTCCTGATGAATATCACTGGGAGTGCAAAAGAGATGGAATCCTGGCTCTCCTTGCAGGTGCCTGGCTCTGTTGCAGGCTGCGAAGTCTGCAGCTGAAATTGCAAGGAAAGTCCTGCTTGACTTAAGGTTGAAACCTGCTTGGGGAGGATGAAAACTTCAGGGATTCAACAGCTAATATTAAAGGAATCTCTTAATTATCCATTGGGCATGTGCAAATTCAGCTTTCCAAACATGTATAACATAGCTATATTTGGGCAGATTTTCAGGAGGGCAAAAGGGATATCTCTCATGAAAGGCAACCCTCTTACAAGTTCCTGCTCCAAGGAAGAGGGATGCCAGAATTTTTCAAAGAAAAGGTCACAATTGCTTTTTAACTTGGACAAAACAATGAATTTTTCCTTACCCTCATTATTGGAAACGGCTGAGTTTGTGGACATTTTCCAAAGGCTTCAGCCTGAGGCAGATACCTGGCATGGAAAATTTCATTCCAAATGGTTATAGTCTGGCAGCATTGTAAGTGCTTGAAAATAGGGTCGTACAATGCAAAGGATCACACTTTCACTGCAGTGTGAAAGACCAAGCCACTGGTCCTACCTCCAGTCACAGCCCAACACCTTGCTTTGTCACCTGTGCCACAAAGCAGTGGTGTACATGTAAAGTTGGGCTGAATGACTTTCAGGGGGTTGTGTTCTGGCTAAAAGCAATTTACTGGTTTTCAAGACTGAAGAAATGGGTTAATGTGAACACTCTGTAATGTTTCCTAGCACAGAAGGGCTTTGGGCAGCACAGTTTACAGAGCTTCTTTCTCAGTTCTGCTTGTCTGCATTTACACGTATTCATTCTCTTCAAGTAAGTGTGGTTTTCAGTTTTCTGACAAATGTTTTAACAACAGCTTATCCTGCATCGTCCTGGTTTCCAACTAGCTCGAGTTGATCTGTCATTGACATTAACTCAACAATCCATTTACTTCTTTTATCATACCACCACTTCTCTGGAGGAATGAATTCATAGACACTGGCAATCCCCAAGCAAACTTAGAGCAGTCGGCTGCTGATGCTGTATAGCATGTGATTTTTCCAGGGATTTTTCCCATCAACTTTCTCCCACTTGGTCCTTTTCTGAATGTCAAGCACAATCCTTGGCTTTTTGGCTTCATTTCACACACTATGGCAGATGCATGGGCTGCATATAGACCAATTCCTGGAAAAGAGAGAAGAATCATGAGTGACTAATGAGCTCCAACTGAGCTGCAGATATTTCACATCTGCCATGTATGAATCAGAACACAGTATCTTCCCCCATGGCCAAGCCATTGGCAGCTCAGAGTACCTCTGGACAAGCATATCATGGCAGAAACTTGAGCATTCTCTGCTGCTGTCGTGAGACCCATCTGAGATCACCTTATGTTGGCTTTGCACCATGAAGGTACACTGTCATCACTGAACAGCATCAAATTGGATCCCCCTGAAAAGAGGTGTGTCCTTTGCACAAAGCCCAGCACTGCGGATGTTAAGGCAGGCCATGCTGTCTGTGTAATACTAGCTCTGTTTACACAGGTGTTGCATGGTTTTAGAGCCTGGATCCTTGGATGATGTGAGTGTTCAGGAGGTCTTCTTTAACTTACAGAGTCTGCTGGGAGGTGAACGGTTTCACAATTAAAACCTATTTAGAACAGCTGAAACCTTTGTGAGTAACAGTCCTCATCTGCATTAAAACGTTTTGTTATTGCCTAAGTTAATTCACATACTGTTTCTGAGTAGTGGCAGAGAAATATCAAAATTTGGACAGAGAATCCCCTCCTTATTGTCAGCTTACTGAGACATGAGAGGGGACAAAGCCAACAGGTACAGTTGTGTTGTCAGTGAAGTTCAGGATTACCTGGATTACCTGAGGAGTGGCCCTGGCTGTTTATTTTGCTAAAGGTGTTGGAAACTACTGCTCAGGGACCCATGACTGTTTTGTGAGATGAACAGCTGTATTTCTTGTCAGGAAGGTTGAAGGCAGGGGAAAGCTGGTTGATGGTGTGCAGTTAATGAGAAGGGTGAAGGGAATATATCCAGTGCTGGTTTGAAGAGAATTAGAGGCAATTGCAGCAGCATCTGACTAAAATCAGAACTGATTAAAATCAGAAGAAAGGGGGGAAGCATGATGAATAAAACAAGAATGGACCGAAAGCGTAATAAAACACAACTGTTGCAGAAACACCAGCCTTTTACCTCATGCCTCGAGTGGAAACAAACCTGTTTTCCTGCGGAAGGAATAATAGCCAGGAGTTGTTTTAGGAAAGTCCACGCGAGCTGATGGGCCCACCACCAGGGCGAGCCTCCCCCGAGACAGCGCAGCAGCTAGATGGCATCGCCGGCTGCTGTATCGCCCTTCGCCTGCGTTCCCAGCAGCACTCCGAGCTGAGGAGTTCAGCTCGGCTTCCCCAGATACTGCTTTTGCTAAAGGCCGTGGCTTTGGATTGAAAAGAGAAGAAGGTAAATTTTATTCAGAAGATTCATCAGGACTAAGGAAGGTCCCAAACAGCCTGGTGATACAATCACTGACAGGTCCCTGTTTCCAGTCCTTTGATGAGTAATTTCAGTGCTCTCTGAACCACAGGTGTTTTCTGAGAGTGTTAAAAAGATTTAAAAGGAGGCAATGCCATTATGAAAAATGTTTTTTTTTCCCCTGTGGTGCTACAAGGACAACAATTTGATTACAATATGTCTGTCTGACTGAAGGAGGTGATCTGTGCCCCTCTCTTCTATTTACATCTTTACTTTTCTACCTAGCTGTTACTATCCACTCTTCTTTTTACATCTATGCTTAGCTGTTACTACATCAATAGCACAGAAATAGCAATAGCAGATAAATACCAGAGAAACAGCAAAATAGCAGAAAAATAGCAGAGAAACAACAGAGAAAGAGCAAAAAACTGAGCGAGTGAACATTTCAACCATGTTAAAGTCCTATATTTGTCCACTGAGGTAGGTACAGTAACATTCATAAGATTGTGTGGAGTGTGTTGCTGGTGAACATTTTAACACTGCTTTCCATCTGAGCACTATTTTAACCTCTAGGAGCTTCAGACCTGAGACTGAGCTTTTCTGGAGTCAGGCTATTGGACAGATCATGACCCTGTCCATGACACCCAAGTTTAACAAACTGCTTATATGACAATGAGATCAGCTGCTGGATTGAGAAACTAAGAGAGGATTTCTCTTATATGTTAAATTTATAATCACCAGAAAAGCACAATTAGCTGTGCATTTACATTCTCTTCAAATTTCTTCTGCAATTTTGTTCAGTTACTTTCCCCTGGTTACCACTCTCATCCCTTGCATATGTTTTCTATAGGGAGCTACTTGCAGGGGCCAGTTATAGAGATCCATGAAGATTCCAGGAAGTAAGAACACATGTCCAAGTGCTGTCCGGGCTCCTTACCTATCAGCTGTGTCTCATGGGTGATGTGCCTCCAGGCCGTTGTTTGCTCCATCATCCATGCAGCCTGTCTCCATATTTCTGGGTGCCAAGCCCATAGGGCAGCTCTTGCTTCTTGGTCCTCCTAAGCGGGATGGTATTAATGAAATGGCTTCATCCTTACAGGCTACCCAGGGAGGTTGTGGAGTCTCCTTCTCTGGAGATTTTCAAAACCTGCCTGGACACTATCCTGTACAGCCTGCTCTAGGTGAACCTGCTTTAGGATGTTGGACCAGATGATCTCCAGAGGTCCCTTGCAACCCCTACAATTCTGTGATCCTGTGATTCTGTGATTCTGTGATCCTGTGATCCTGTGATTCTGTGATCCTTGTCTCCCATCCCCTCCCTTCTTTCAGGGAAATGTGGGTGTCAGGGAGGTCTTGTGGAAGGTTGATCAGGGTCAGTAAGGCTTACTGGTGCGCTCAGGGCCCTGACAACTGCTTTAAAGGGTCCACTGCCACCTACAGATCTTTGCAGCAGCTTCAGTGGCTGTGGGGATGACTAATTCTCCTAACTGTGGGACAGCTACAGGACTTGTATGGAGAAACCCCCAGCAAAAATACCCCCAAATGAACCCACAAACCCTCAACTCTTGGCTTCACTTTTGGAACCTATTTTGTTCAATCCTAGCTTGAGAAATTCCAGACATAGTGTGAGTATGAGCCATGTCCCAGTGTCATCTGCTGTGTGCAAATTGTTGTTGCCCACTCACAACTTCCAGAGAAAGGGACAAGAAATTAATTCTGTGCTGAATGAAGCCAAAATGAGACCCCAGTGGTCTTTGAGTCCCAGTGTATTAAGTATTGTGAAAAATGTTACATTTTCTCTCTCCCACAACTCCACCCCCTTGAAAAAAGTCCTGTGGTGCAAGCTACATTCACTGCATGGGGAAGTGCTGAAGGGTCCCATCCTACCACTTACCAGGCAGTTATCCAAAATGCAAACCCATCACACCAAAATAGAGCCAGAATTATTACACAAGTGAAATAAAATACAACCAAGCTCCAACAGAGGAAGAATCTGGATGCAATCTGGTCCACTACCAAACAAATAAAGATTTCTTATTTATTGAAAGAGTTTCTTGGCATGACCAACAGTTTGAAATATCCTTCTTCCCCCATGCCCCCAAACCCTCTGTGAACAAGCCCGAACTCATCTGTTCCGGGCTGCAGAAGAAAGGTCACTGCTCTGCTCTCCACAGCACAGTCAGTGCATTAGGAGGAGCACAGTTCTGCTCATGGAGCCTGGAGAAGATGCTTTGCAACTGTGCCACCCCTTGACAAGACTCTCTTGCTTTTCCCTGTGGTTTCCAGTAAAGGTTTCTGAAAGTTCATGATCAGTCCTGAGCTAGCAAACAATGTCAAATTAAAAGTAAAAAACCAAGTAAGTGATTCAACTCAGCTGGGGAAGCTAAAATATCTCTGCAGTGGTATATACTCATCATGTTTTATTTGCTGCTGCTACCTCACCTTAGGAGGGAGCTGTGTAAGCCAGGGCGCAAAACCAAAAGAAAAGGCAGCATTTCCACACACTCATTGTCCCTCCTCTTGCTGCATGCATGAGCAGTTCCCCCTCACCAGCTTACTCAGTCCTTCATCCTCACTCTTCCTTCCTAAGACAATTAATTTCCCTCCTGTTTCAGAAACACCTCCCTTGACGTCTCTGTGGTTCACCACAGACCATCTTCCTTCCCCCTGGCCTGTCCCCCAACTCAACTGTTCTTCCCTCAGATGACCAAGGAATGCTACCTTACAGGTTAAAAAATTCTTCTAACCTAGACTGAAATACTTTCTTGATCCTGGCTAGAAATAAACTCAAACCCTTTGCTCAACTGACCAATCTGCAACACTTCTACAACTCTGCCCATGGTTGTAGCTCCAGCAATGAGTGCCCATGTGCCCCCTCCCAGGTGCAACCTCACAGCCTCTTGTCCTACCAGCCCTGGTCTTTGACACCTGCTGTCCAGTGACATCCTTAGCTCAGAATGAGATCCTGTGGTTTGAGATGGAAAGCAAAACACAGCTTCTTACCAGAAGTCCTGCATGTCATGCTCTTATTACATATTTAAATCATAGGAAACTTTTATCACTTTCATTTGGTGAAAAAAATGTTCATTTAAGCATACCCAAGAGATGTGGTCTGGGCAGTTTTGCATGAGGATATGAATAAGCATTTTTTGGAAAGACACAAGTAGCTGCTCTTTCCTCATCCTGCACCTTGGCTTGTTACTTAAAATTCCTGTTTGAAACTTTCATTTCTACAAATCCAGCTCTTGTGGTGCTAATCTTTTACACTGAGATACTTAAAACCTGAACTCCTTACTAGGTCCCTTAACTAGACCAGAGAGACACTGTGGATGATTTCCCTTGAAGAAGGGAACTCCCTGCTGCTGGCGGCAGCTCAAGCATTTACTACAAGGGGAAAAGGGTGCACATATGTGCTGTTGTGGTGGCAGCAAGGATTGTAGCCAAGCCCAGTTCTGTGTACTCAGCCCTCCGAAGTTGCAGCTGTACCTCATACCAATGACACAACGCTCTCCGAGCACAGCAACAGGATGGCGCAAACTTGCCACAGGAGCCCTTAAGAACTCTGAGCTCCAAGACTCACTGTTTTTCTCCAACAATTGCTGAAATAGATCCAAATGTATTATGAGAAGTGATGTTGCGTCAGTTTAAACAAATTGCTTTTAGGGTAAATGTTCATTTTTGCATTTAGGCTGGTTTGGAAAACATGTTTGTGTTGTGTTTTTTTTAAAGTGTGGTCCGGGGTGAAAAATAACTTTTTTGGTTATTGAATGAAAAAGCTCTTAGTATCAAGGGACAATTTTTTCTAATCCGTGTGGGTCAGAGTTAGCATTGAGTAATTCTTAGCTGGGCTAGTTAATGGCTATGATATGCAAAGAATTTCTGTCTCCAAACCAATAAAAGCCAAAGGTTCTCCTTAGCTGTACTATAAAGTCACTATGACGTCCCTCAGAGAAGAAAAGGGATAAATGTGTATGTAGGCTTTATTAGTTAAAAATCTTTGCTGTATCTCTATGACTTTTTTTTCTTCTTATACTGGATTGGAAGAAAGGCAAGGTCTCTCTGACGAATCAGCCTGTGCAGAGATTCTCCAGCTTGGAAAACGTGGAGACACAACTTTGTGAAATTATTTTTGGGTATTAACCAAATCTTTGTTTACTGTTTTCAAGAGTGACCAGCCTGAGAAAGAATTCACAGATGTTTAAATTACAGTTCTGCTATTCCACCAACTCCATTAAATGCTGTATCTTTTTAATTAGATTGGCCATTTACTGTTTGTTCAAATGACATTTTACCTCTCAGTCCTTCTTTCAGTTGCTACCAGTTCTGATCATGTTAAAAAACATCAACAAACCAAAAATTTTCCCTTACCTGAGCAGCAATCCATCACCTTCACTGAGATGCTCACCTTTCCCTCCAACTCTTTATACCTCATTAAAGAGCTAAAAGGAAGTGCATGGAGAAAAAAGGCTACGGAGCTGTTTTGCTTGTTCTAGGACTTGTACAGTGTAGGAACTGTGTGTTTGCTGGTGGTGGGGCAACCAGCATCGCAAAGGATGGAACTGTAATGAGGAAAACCTTAAGCATGGCCAGGCATAGGCACCAAAATACCTGAACAGATTTTGGAGATGTGGTCCTACTGTCAGCCACCATGGATGAAACTACAAGATGCAAAATGGCTGGCTAGCATGTTTCTGTGGAAAGGTCATCAGTGAAACCTTGTAGCAATGCATTCTGTGAATTTTTTCCTGCTTATATTGTGCAAATGTGTATTTCACAGTTTTTTTAGTACAACAGGCAAGAAAACCTTGCTGTGGTGCAATGAAGGGAAGTGGATAGGCTGAACCCAGCTCTGAGGAACCAGACACAAGTGATTTATAAAATACTGCTGGAGAGACTTTTGCCTGATCCGATAATAGTGGATAAGGACCTGTGGAGAGGAGAAGTGAAGCATTCATTGCTTTTTTTCTATTTCTACTATACATGCAGATTGAATAACAGCATTTTTAATACTTCTAAGCAACTGTTTTAAGCTCCAACAGGAAAGTATGGTGGAATGTGTTATGCTGTTGTACCTTTACTCATTTTGAACTTGAAAAGTTTGTGTGGAGGTAATCACTGCTGCCCTGAATTTCCTTGGGAGTGAAGGGGAATGGGTAAACATGTTTCTCAGGCTGATGCTGGGGCCGAACAGGTTGGGAAAGGAATAGGAATATGAAGGGGTATTGACTATAACTCCATGGGTAAATGTCCACTGAGTGCAGAGATTGCTCTTGCCAACACTTCAGTCATTTGCTCCAGATCAGTTTGTAACAGCTGGATTTGGTGCCAAAGAAGCAGTATGAGTCACAGTGAATTTCACATATCCCACTTTAAGAGAATTAATGTTGCCCCCCATTTTCACCGTGCAGCTCTTTCATCCATCTACAGAGAGGGTCAGTCTGTTGGGGAATATCAGTGCAGCTCTAAACACATCGCACAGCACCTGTGGTTGCAAGAGGAGTGAAATAGGGAAAGGAAGTGTGAGTGCAGGAACAGGGCTTAAATGTTTTCCAGCTGGATGATTAAGGCAGATGTGTTGCTCCTGGAGGTGAGTTACTCCTAGAGGAGAAGCATATGGCAGTCAGCTGGGAGATTTCTAGGAATCACACTGAAACATCAAAGATCATGCATAAGGAAATGGTATCAAGATAGTCCCTGGGGGAAAGAAGGGCATTTCCATTCATGTCACTGAGGTATTTTGGAAGGAAAGGAGGGTTATCAGTTCAGTCTGTGCATCCCATGCTAAAAAAGAGCAAATTTCCTGGGCCAGGAACTCTTCTCTGCTTCTCTCCTCTGTCCAAGCATAATGTGGCATATTTTTTTGTCCCTTCAGCATGGAGAGGCTCAGAGTTCCTAATTAAAGGAAAGCTCATTGCAGTGTTTGGATTATATCACTGTATATTGTGAAAACTTTCTTTTTAAAATAACAGCAGTCCAAGACTGTCATTGAAATAGGCACTGGATTGTTGGCAAAGGTTTATTTTACACTCTCAAAATTTATTTTAAATGCTTAGGTTTGTGGTTTTATTCACTTTCAGTGAAACACATTTCAGCTGTTTTGCTGTTTTGCAGTAGTCAGACTTCTGCCCAAAGGCAGTAGGATGGTCTCCTTTTAATGCTTGAAAAATGTTTGTGAAGTAAATTAACGTTCTTTAAAGACCATACCTTCATTTACCTTCCCCCTAGAAAGTCACTCTTTTTTAAAGGACGATGTGGTTTGGGCATTGTGGATACATAAAAATATTTAATTTTGTAATGCTGCAGTTTTTGCCCCTTCCTTCCCCTTTGGACCTGACATGGCATCACAGGGTCTTCCTGTCATCCCACTGTGTCTGCAGATAGTAGTCACCAGGCGTATGCAATACTGATATCTAACAAAATTATTAATATGAAAGAGAGAAATGTGAAAGTGGTGTAAATCATTGCTGTGAGTTTATTTTTTCACATAGAGAACCCCAAGAGAAATGCACTGAGAGAGTCTGTTGCTTACTTTAAGATGCTGGCTTCACAAACATAGAGAAGTGCTGCTTTCTTCTCTCCTTCACATAGAAAATACTTCACACTAAGTGGAGGGGATACCACAGTATGCAGTAAATAAACTGCCTGCCCAATGCTGATCCCCACCTCTCCCTAGTACATAGAAAAAAATGAATTGGAAATATTTTTCTGCATAACCAGATATTAAGCTTTGATTTCCCAATGGAATGAGAGGAACAAAGTCCATGAAGAACATGAAAAACTTAGTAAGGTGCCTTGGGGTCAGTCAGTCTCCCCCTACTATATTACTGGTACTTGTGTGGATTAGAACAGAGGTTAGAAGGTGAGAGAGCCCTCCAGGAATGGCTGTCCCAGAAGGACAGTGGATGTACTTGTTGGGAGAGGTTGACTCTGATGTCTAGGCATGATGTGTGGACCATGAGAATGCTTTTGAAGAAAATTTCCTGTTTGTGCCGAGTTCTGATGCTTTTGTTTGTGTCATGGAACGATTTTGGGGTGTATGAGCTGGGTTCCTTTTAAGTGATATTAAGCTGCAAGAGCCTCAAGTGAGTTGCAGGCACAAGTGGGCATTGCAGGCACAAGTGAGCCTTTGGTACCTGGAACCAGACCAGATCTAGCTCTAGTAAAGACACCTTGAATGGTGTATAGAGCAGATATTGGGTCCTCAGCCCCAGCTCTTTCAGTTTGCTAGATCACTCCCTAGTATAGGCATGGCCAGTGTGAACTTCCCTCCTTGACTTTTGTTATACCCTGTACCCAATGTCAAGGCTGTCTCAGGGACCTGCAGGCTGAAGGGTGACTCAGGGTTGACCCTGCTGAGATTGAACTCTTGGAGGTTGCTTTCGCTATAGGAGAGATGTGGTTGGGACCAGAACCTCAAAGAAGGGAAAAGGGAGCCTGGTGTGTGGTTATGGCTTGACTTCTTACTAAAATATTTTTTTGGTGGATACTGAGTAAGCTTGTCATTTTGGTGACCCCATGTGCAGAGGGCAATGGCTAATTAAAGTGTCTTCTTTGCACTTGACTATTTTTTGCCTATCTAGCCATGGCCTAGAGAAGGTCAACCAGGGAAGAACACAGAAATGAGGTGTACAAGATCTTTAATTAGCCATTGGTTTGGCAGACTGAGAGGCCTCAATCTCAATAATGAACATGTCTGTGCTCTCGTTGTTTGTATTTGTGTTTGTTTGTTTTTTACCTCAAAGGTGTCAGAAAGTTTTGTATTCTCTCTTTTTTTTTTTAATTTTCTTTGGGCATATTTTTAAAAAATGAACTTCTGAACTTCTAACTTCTGAGAGACTACAAACTGAGAGGCACGATTTTAGTCTGTTTCAACTCTTGTCAAGGATGGAATTTAGCAGGAGATACAAAGAAACTTGGGAGGAGGGAGTTGTAAGAGCTGCAGGAATTTCTTTATGTTCCACCAAGAGAGGAGGAACTTCACTAAGCATCCAGCTTTGTAAGTTGCAAGAACTTCCATGCTTTTCCTTCACAACATGAAACTTCTTTCCACGAAGAGGCTATTTACGCATATTAGATGTTGAAAAAAATGTACACAGTGCTGAAGAGGGTCACAGTCCCATTTACATGAGAAGAAAGAGCTCTTCTTTTCATGTATTAACAGGGAGAAAGTATCTGCTGTATTTCTGTAAAACTCATGCTAGCATGGAGGGCACCAATGTTCACAGTACTTAGCAAACACTCTCCAGAGTTCAGATTATTTTCAATACACTTAACAAAGACTTATTATGATGTCTCAAAAAAGGCTCATAAAACTTTATATGACAGCTTCCCATATGGTTAGAGAGCCCCCAAAACACTCGGCTTTTCTTTTTGGATAGTCTTCCACTGAAGATTCCCCTAGGAAGTTTCATTGCTTAATTTTGGCAAGGAGGATCAATTTTATGTCCTTTCAGTTTGTCCCCTGAGAAACAATTATAGAAAAGCATGATTTTCATTAAAATTATTCCATCTCAGTTCTTAGACTTGATTGTACTTTTCTGATCTTCTTTTACAACACACTCTACTGATTTCTTTGAAATTCCTTGGTTAGAAAACAGTTACACTAGGAATAATAAAAAAAATCTTAAATAAAATATTTAAACTTAGTTTCAGGTCTAACTTGTATTTGATTTGAAGGGAAGAGTGACACTTATGACTCAGTAAGTTTTATGGCATATTTACACAGTCATGGAAATTTTTTTTTGATTTTATAACTGATGGGAATGAGTTAATATATCAGCCTTGTAATATCTGAGAGTTATATATGGAGAAGAAGGTTCTGTGTTTTTGAAGGACCCTGGTATCTCATGTAGAGGCCAACTCATGGACACTGCTGCAGCATCACATGCATAAATATTCACAGCATATTTTCCTTTAGTTTTAGATGAGGAACTCAACTTCCAAAGCTTTTCTGCCAGGATTACATGCTGGGTTGTGATAGCTAGTGATAGCTGTGCAGGCATACACAGAGCACTAGGAACTAACGTTACACTCTCCCTGCTGGGCTTCAGTGTTGTGTCTGCATCCTCTTCCCACCGATCTGGTCCTTGTGCGTGCAGGGATGTCCTTGCTTGCTTTAATGATAAAATATTTTGAACAAACAAACAAATAACACTGCCATTTGTTTCTGCTTTCTTTTCTATGACTACAGTTATGTTCTGTAAATTGTATCTTCTGTTGTGTCATCCAGAAAATCAAGTTAGTGAATAGTCAACAGGGAAATTATTGATTTTATGTTTGACACCAAACAGACACTTTAGTGCAGTCCAAGAGCTGCTTTAAATCTTCCTGGCAGGATATTATGATTTGAACTTTTGATACTACCATGAATGTTACACCATGTTGCAAATGGTAGAACTGCACACTGACAAAAAATATTTATGACTCTCTTAGGAAGGCTGCAATCAGGAATTTATTGTTATTGTTGAAATACTGAAGCTTAATATTAAAGAATTTTTCTTACTTAGAAATCAGCAAGTTTAGTGCCATGTTTATTGTTTATAATATTTCCTAAGAACTCAAAAGAAGTAAAATATATAACAGATTTCCTAAAGAGACAGAAATCAGATTTTAATCAGCCATGCAGACACTCAGAGATTCTTCTCATTCAGAAACAGAAACTTCTTGAGAGTGAACAGTTTCTCTAAAACAACGAAAATTGCAGTTATTTCTTGCAAATTCAGATGAATGCATAGCTAACATTTTTTTTTTACAGCTATTATGTCTATGTGGCATTTTTGCTGCTTAGGAGTTATTATTTGGCTACTGATGCAAAAAAATGTATCAAGATACACCTTTTCTCTCTTGAGAGAAACAAGTGCATAAGATGTTGCTAGTCAGAAATCATAATCTTTTCATCATATGTTCAAGATTTTCCAGGCTGTTAGACCTTTTAGGCAGAATTTTCAGTATATTTTGGGCATACTATTTAAAGTTATAATACTTAAAAATGAACATGATACTTGTTTTAACAAAAGAGGAATACAATCTTTCTACATGTGAAGGAAATACAGAAGAACTCAAACGTAAGGAGAAGATGTCTGCTTCTGGACAGCAGCTACAACAGCAAGTTCTCTCTCATGGTCCATTTGGTTAACCTTCAGGTTTGAAAAAAAGCTGGAATCTGAAAAATGGGACATGATACAAGCTTGAGCTTGCTGTGAGCAGCCATACAGCATCTAAACCTAAAGTTTCTTCTCAGGCAGACTGTGGATCAGGGAATGAACTCTACAGCTAAGGACTGTGCTTCTCCAAAGGGTGCTTTAAACTGTCAATAATTCTGGGAAAGAATAGGTTTTTCTGCAGATCAGAGTGACCAGGAACCTTTCCTCCTCCAACAGCTTCTCCACTCTTCTTCTGACCAGCCTCCAGAGAACCAGCCTTCTTCTGACCAGCCTCCAGCCTCCAGAGACTGCCCAAAGGGCTGGTGTGTAAAGGAAGTCCACCCAGTTGGCTCGGTGCCGGAGAAATCAGGGAAATCAACACTTTTGCTTCAGGCTACACCAGGAATACCCAGAGTTTCAAAAGAAATACCTGTATGCCCTTGATGGGAAAAAAAAATAGGTTTTCAGAATACTGAAAAAAATAAAATTCCAACCTTTGTCCAACAAAACCAGTTTGTGTATGCAGTAAATCCATTGTGAGCAACACTATCTCTGTAATGGAACTGAATTTTACTTCAAATGCCTTTGATAAAACTTCATGATCACATTTACTTCTGGAGTTAAGCATGTTAGAAGTAATGATAATTGACTTTATGATTAGTCTACTTCAGTTGATTCATAAATACCTAATTTAAATTTTGAGCTCTAGGCAACAGACTATTAGTTACTGTCATTGTTGAAAATACTGTGATATTACTGACTAGTACTTGTTGCAAAAATACAAACAGTACACTTGCACATAATCAAATATTATTCATTATTATGAGAACTCATTATTCACTTGTTTCGTAGAATCATAGAAAGGTTTGGGTTGGAAGGGACCTTAAAGATGATCCAACTCCAACCCATGCCACGGGCAGGGACACCTCCCACCAGACCAGGTTGCTCCAAGCATCTTTCAACCTGGCCTTGAACACTGTCAGGGAGGGGCAGCCACAGCTTCTCTGGTCAGCCTGGGCCAGGGTCTCACCACCCTCACAGCAAAGAATTTCTTCCTCATATCCAATCTAAATCTATCCTCTTTTAGTTTGAAATTGTTCCCCCATGTCCTATCACTCCATGCCCTTGTCACAAGTCCCTCTCCAGCTTTCCCGTAGCCCCTTCAGGTACTGGAAGGTGCTCTAAGGTCTCCCTACAGCCTTCTCTTCTCCAGGCTGAACAACCCCAACTCTCTCAGCCTGTCTTCACAGGAGAGGTGCTCCAGCCCCCTGATC
>VZRW01013136.1:81775-110795 GCA_013398125.1 Aegotheles bennettii
GAAAAGGAGACTGAGGGGTGACCTCATCCATGTTTACCAATATGTAAAGGGTGAGTGTCAGGACGATGGAGCAAAGCTTTTTTCAGTAATGGCCAATGATAGGACAAGGGGCAATGGTTGCAATCTGGTGCACAGGAGGTTCCATGTGAATATCAGGAAGAACTTCTTTCCTGTGAGAGTGCCAGAGCACTGGAACAGGCTGCCCAGAGAGGTTGTGGAGTCTCCTTCACTGGAGATATTCAAACCCCGCCTGGATGCGTTCCTGTGTGATGTACTGTAGGTGACCCTGCTCTGGCAGGGGGGTTGGACTAGATGATCTCTCGAGGTCCCTTCCAACCTCTAGCATTCTGGGATTCTGTGATTCTGAGTGCAGGCAAGGGGCCCATGAGCAAGAAGCCAATGTATGGTGTTGCAGTGATCAGGGAGAAGAAGAAATCTGTTCTCATCCATATCAGCAGCTCCCTTGTCAGCTGCATTATGCCAGCAGTGGTATCCAAATCTAAAACTGTGCCACAGTGTTTGAGTATTTGCAACATGAGTCTCTGATTTCTGAACGTTTGTTCTGGTATTTTGTACACACATCTCCAAAGCCAAAGGTGCTGTGTATCCTGGTAAAGGTTTACAGGCTGTCTATGTTGTCATCTGACTTCATCTGCCCAGACAAAATCGACCTTTACTGTTACTTCTTGTGACACAGTAATGGAGAGTGCTGGGTGACACCACTTCAGTCAGTCTTTCAGTAAATGCAAGGTCCAGATACAGTGGGATGTTTAGCTCAAAATAATGCAAACCAAATCCTTACTATACTAGTGTTTTGAATTTGTAAAAGTGATATTTAAACCAGCTATTTTTTACAAATTCAAACCAGAAACTTCAAATATACACTAATGATAATTGACTTTTTTTCCATAGTCTAAAGTCTGTTGCAGGTTTTACTTTATAGGATTGTTGATGTCAAAAACACCTGAAAATGTTAGACTGAAAATCTGAAACTAATTAAGCTATAGTTCAATAGTTGATATTTCATGTCTTCATTATGTTGCTTTTTGAACTCACATCATTTATGAAGTTTTTTCTGTGAAGAACTTTACCACTTTATGCATCTGTTAAAAGACTTAGAATGGAAAAATTCAAGGTGTGTCTTGTGTGAAAAAGCCCAATAATAAATTCCTGCTGCTTCAGCACATTATTTTAACAAATATATTGAGTGGAAAGACTGGCTGAAGATTTAACATGCTACTTAAATTCTTACCACCATTATATTCTGAACTTTCAAATAAAAGCCGTGCAATATGTATGTATGGATTCTGAAATATCTGTTGTTGGTTCAGGTGTTCAAATTAAGCTCTCCTTTCAATCAAAGCTTGGCACTTAATCCAAACTTCCAAACATGAACTAAAAGACTTTTTTCTCTCCTTTTAAAAAAAGTGTATATATATTTTTTGTCACATTGCAAAACACTTTACATAGTACAAATATAACTTGTTTTACTTTGCCCTAGGGCAACTTCCATTCTGTAGTAAAAGTTATTTTATTATCAGAAAAGCACAGTGAAAACTGTTATTCAGCTAAAATAGTGAAATGATGCGTGGACTCCCAGCATAGTATTTCTGACTTTTTAACAGCAATAGTTACTTTTCTTTAAGAACTTCCTTTGCACATAAACAAATCTGCAAATAAAGCCTCCTAAGATAAGCTCCAACAGAGTGTCCCCAGAGAATAGGACAGTATTCACTAGGGGCTTAGACTGCGAGAAAAAAGTGGCTTTGAAGAACTTCTTGTATGCACACTCCAACTTCCCAATGACAGTGAGCACTGACCCGTCTCGAAGTCAGGTTCCTGATGTGATACTGCCATGGTCAGTCTGGGGGGAAAGCTTTGCACAGTGCTGCTTGCACAGGGTAAATTATTCCCACCAAAAAACCAGAGGCTGGCCAAGTAAATTTGAAATTTAAACAATGAGATCAGAATGTCTTGACACAATGGACTTAAAATCAAGGCTTGGCAGTGAATTGTTTTTCCATTCTAAACTCCTTTTATTTTTAAATATTTCAACATATTCCTTTTCTGCAGTGGGATGAAACCAAGGCCATTTGAAGCCTTTTTGAGAAAAAGAGAGAGAGGAAAACACTGCCATGCTTTTTATTACATCTCCTGCTTATGAGGCCTCTTTGCCTGAAGGATGCTTCTTTCTCCTCCTTTGGACATGGTCATGCCTGCAGTTACATGTTCAGGCAAAACAAACATTTGTTCCATCATTTCCCCCCAGCAAAAATCAATTTCTCACCTTTCGTGTCTGTTGGACAGAAAACTACCAGGCTCACAGGGTACTTACCATGCCCCAGTTTCCAACTGAATTGGGAAACAAATGTGAGCGTGTCCCTCTTACAAATAACCAGCTTTTGTTTCTGACAGTCTGGCAGATTTCTTTGGAGAGTCACTCTGTGTGTGGGAAAGATATGTTGTTAACATGGGTTTAGTATTTGGTATTCAACTCACATTTGCCTCTGCCTGTTTAATATGCCAGGCCTTTCTCAAAGGCCTGGTATTATGAAAATTTGATTAAATTTTTTCTCTAAATTATTCTTTGCATGATTTCGCCTATTTTAGTTTGATTCCTTTATAAATGAATCAACATGATCACTGTTCCCAGTCCCAGAGGTTATGATGGCTGTATCTCCCATTTCTCTCTTTTCAAAAGGATTTTGTTAATTTACTTATCGAGTCCTTGGATATTAAAAACTCTGTAATCTTAAAAGGTTAAAATGTAATGTTAAAATAAATCTTAAATCTGTGCACTGATGAAGAAAAGTTGATACAAATGTTTGCAAAGTATCAATCAGATTTTCTATAATATTGAAAAGGCTATAATCCCATGTTTAACATACACAAAGGATTGAAGTAATGACTTTTTGAAGAAAATTACACAGCAAATAAGAATAAAAGTTTTATTTCACCATATCAGTTTTTCTGAGTGTCTTAATTTTCTTTTTAAATATCAAATATCCTCTTGATACTGAAAGCAAAAAGTGGTAGGATGTGAAAATATGAAAATGCCTTGTTAAAACTTCACAAAACTACTGATATGTAAAATCTCAGCCACCTTGCAATGCAGAAATTTCTATGTTTTGCAAAATAGGTAATTTTATATTGGAATAGTAATTCACAAACATTTGCATGATTCACTGTAAAAAGCTTATATTGAATTAGAAATTGAAATTAGATTTAAAAAGTTTGCAGCTCATCTGACCAGTCAGCTTCCAGGTGGTAATATTTGAAGCCAATCATCTATAGACCTTCTACATATTTAGCTCAGGTTTTACCTTCTTTTTTTTCATATATTGTTTAAAGAAGTATTCCATTGCAATTAAAATCAGAGGAAATACAGAGTTAAGAGGGAGATGAGTGTTGTTCTAGCCCTGAGCCCCAAGCAGTATCAATTGCTCACAGATGCTTCCTCTAACCTAGTCCTCCTAAAGCCATAGCTGACATCTCCTGTGCTGAAATTTAATGCTCTGAATTCAAGTTCTAGAGGGCAGACAGGCCTAGGGAACAGGCTCAGACCTTCTGCTTTGCATTTACATTTCACGTATTTGAAGGCAATTACCACATTTCAGCTGCTTTCTTTCCTCTGGACAAGCAAGCTCTTTTTGATTTTTTTTGTGTGTCATTGGTTGCTTTTACCTATGGGAATTTCTTAGGGCTCTAAGCCAGCTTGTCCCACCACTCCTCCAAGCTTGTGGCAATTTAAGAACAATGATGTTTTATATCCCACTGGCCAAATCACTTATGAAAATGTCAAACCAGTCTCTACTTCAGGCATACTGGCTGAGAGTCCTTGATTCTTCTTGGCAGTGAAAAACCGAGACCCACCTGGTCTGGTTTCTACCGGTTTAACACCCACTTCATTATTGATTCATCTAAGGATTGTTTCTTTTATTAACTTCTGAGAAAGGCTAGTAAGGGTTTTGACACTGTTCTATGTAAATCAATATAAATGACATTTACGGTTTCTCTCCACCCACAATGCCTGTTATTGTCATAGAGAAAACTGGAGTGGTTTCATGTGATTTGTTCTCAACAATTCCATGTTGCCTGTAATTTATTGCCTACTTATCTTGGAGACAGTTGTTTATTTGTCCTTGTAATTTTTAGTAACTGGAACGAAGCTGACTGGGTTCACTTTTCTTCTTTTTTCTCTTTTCCTCCCTGCTAAACTGCTGCATTTCTGCTTTTTCCAGTTTGTGGGAACCCTTTTTGGCTATCAGGCACTTGCATTTGCACTTGCACAGTGAGAGCTGTTAGCAGTTTTGCAGCTGAATCACCTCTCTACCTAATGTGAATTTCATCAGACCAGTGAATTTATAAACAATGTGTTTGCTCCTTATCCTTACCAAAAACCCACCCCAAAATCCACAATTCACTAGTAATAACTTGGGTTACTTGGACCCTGAGACCAGTAACACTGTGGTGTCAGCTCTGATTTGACCTCCTCATGAAGGGTTGATGTCTTGGTAACTTATATAGCCCTTCATTTTTTCTCATTAATAGGTCTGCTCTTGTCAAGACTTTCATAAAAGCCTCTAGCTTTGATGAAAAGATCATCATACCTCTGGTTATCTCTGGTGCACCACATCTCCAGTTAAGAGATCAGGCAGATTTGGGATTGTTTTTTTCCAAATCCAGGGAAAATCCAAAGATAACTGAAGAAATAAATTTTCCCTTTAAGCCATGCGTATAATGTACTTCAAAAAGCTCTAGCCATTGAGACCATATATACATAGATCGAGCGAAATCTGACACAGGTTGCATCTTCAGCAAAGCTGTAAGATCACCTCCTTAGGTATATCTTTGGCAACGATCTTGGGCCTTGAATGCAGAGGGTGTGAGGGACGTGATGTATAATTATCCCCACTAAAGCAGTGATCTCCAAGGTCCTATTCTCAGGAAGAACATTGCAAGGTCTCTCAGAGCCATGCATGAGCTGGTGATAGATTTCTTGGTATAAATGTTATTTTTCTAGGTCACTTCTGTAAGGCCTCTGTAGTATTTGCTGGCTTCAGTGAGTGAAGGGGGGATGCTGAGAGCACAAAAGATAAGCAAACTTAGCAAGTGCAGGGAGAGGAAACTGTACTTCCTCCAAACCATTCTCAGCACTGTTTCTAAGCTGTTTACTTCCTATTTTGATACCTAGAGCAACAAGAGACAAGGTTTCCAAGCAGTCTTTGATTGGCCTTGAGCACTGTTTAGCCTCACTTCCTCTGGGGAAGCAATCGTGTGATAAGGTCTGGGACTTTGTTCTGGGAGGTTTTTCCATCCATAATGTTGGGAACACAGAACTCTATTCTTCTGGTTTATGAAGAAGTTTTGAGGCACCTTAGTGATTTTAAGAGGTTTTTCTGTGCTGAACACTGGGGTTTGAATAAGTGCAGTACATATTCTATATGACAGTACCTGTATTTTCTGCTGTCTAAGAGCATCATCTTAGTGCTGCTGACAATGCACAGACAAGTCCCAGCACTGACTCCCTGGGGTCCAGCTTGTGCTGATGTTCCAGCTGACCTGAAGATTCCTGAGCCCTTTAGTAAGAAAAGTGCTATAAACTCCACTTATACCTGCTTCTGTCCCTCTGTGCAAGTGCCCTTTGCATGTGACCTTAAGAGTGGCTTCTTAAGACACAAATTCCTTCCAAGCCAAAGCCAAAAGGCAAAGGAAAGCTTGTGTGCAGTCAGGCAAAAGTAATTGGTAATTCTTCTTTTCACTGCATTGTCTACCCAGCTACATGTGCAATAAAAAAAATAAGAAAACCAGTCCCTGATAAGTAGTAAAATGAAAAGCGGGAGTTAATATATAGTACAGAAATACAGATATAACCCTTCACAGTGTGGTGCTTCAGCTGAGACGTGGAATGGCCATATTTAAGGGTAAGATGTTACCTTTTATTTACCATGTTCCATTCTTGGCTGTTTTGTCAGCAAAATTGCTGAACAGTATCAGTCTCCTTGCATGGATATGGACATACTGTATCCACTGTTACTTGTTCCTCCCTCCTCTTTATGGACACTAGTACTGTTGAGTAGGAAAAGTGGAAAAGAAAAAAAATCTCTGATGAAAGGCAAAGTTTCTCCCAAGCTTTTGACAAAGCATTGAGGTATCTGTGATGCTTGAAGAAACCTTTCGCACCCTCCTTGCTGTCTTGCACAGTAGAGGGAAAACATATTTCTCCATTTATATCCTATCAGTGTGCTAGTTGTGCAACTGTTGTTTTCTGGCTCCTCCTTTTGTAACTCTGTCTCTCATCCACTAGCTGATGACAGTATTTGATATTTGCTTTGTATTTGCCTGTGTTTCACTGAAAAATAAGTATTCACCCATTGCCTTTTCACAGTTTTGTAGCTGATGCTTTTTGTGTGTACAGTAGTGCTGTTTTGTTTCTCATTGGTCTTTGAAAATGATTACTTGGGACAGGAACTTGTTATTCATCCTGACTGTATAACATCTGGATACCTTAAACAGCAGGTGCTGTTGCCATTGCTCAGCTTCCTTTCTTCAGATCCTTGTGTACTCTTCCTGTAGACCACACTCAGTGCACTCATTTCTGTGGAAAGGTGCCTAGACTTTTGAATTTTCTTTTTGACTCTCGTCATAATGCTGAAATATTACTGACTTGCTCAATTTTTACAGGCGGTTTTTGTTTCTCTGCAAGAATTAGAAATCTTCACACCATCTTAATGTCAGGAAAACACATTTTGCAGGAAATATGCTCACAGGCTTGTTCTGTGGTTGTTGGGTTGCCAGCATTTTTTTGGCTCCATTTGGAATGTGTGAGAAATGGTGTGACTTTCTGTTCGAGTGGCTAGAAACTGTAATGGTCTCCCAGAGTTTAATAAATGAATGAGAAAATGTCAGCGTAATTTTCATGAATATCATACATTACACGTGGGAGTTCATCTAAAAAGTGTACAAATAACTGAAAAGCTGAAGGGGGGCCTTATTTGTTCTTTTCTTTGCCAGCTGCACTGCAGAAATGAAAAAGTTGTAGTTAGACCTGGGACTTTGATTTATTTACTCTGGGGGAGGAAAAAGAAGAAAATGTGTTTTTTAATATATGTGCATTTATAATTTCATTTCATCAGAGTGGCTGTCAAAATACTGTTTCAAAACAAACCTCAAGATATTTTCTTTAGAGAACATGGAAGGCAGTATTTAAAGGAGGGTGTTAACTGAATGGGCACTCAGCTGATTAAAAACACAAGTTTAAATTTATACCCAATTTCCACCACAGACTTGTACCCACAGATGTGACAGTAGGAAGCTCAAGAATGGCACAGAGTACATGATGACATAGGTGGATCTGTGCTTCTTGATGAGCAAGATTTTGCCAGAGAGCTGAAGAAGCAGCTACAAAACACCTGGTCTATCAAGCATGGTTTGGAGTGTTGGCACTGGCAGCACCAGCGGTGCAGCAGAGGGTGTTGTAGGAAAGCAAGATGGGATCATAATTCCCATCTGTCTAAAGACTGTGAATTGGTTGTCTTGAAGAGGCTGTGCTAATATTTAAAAATTTATATCTAAAATAAATAAGAAAGACTGATGGTTGGTAGGAAACTCATGTGAAGTTTGTTTCCTGACATCTTCCTCTTCTGGCAGGTATATCAAGAAAGCACAGGTTTTGTTGCTTGTTGCTGACATAAGACTGTGACCTACTAATAGAATTAGGAATACAGAAGCTGGCGTGTAAGTTCATAGCTTTACTTTTCAGGTAAGAATCTGCTAATTAGTCCTATAGCTTATCAGCCAAGTACAGGGTTGGTGCTGCTGCCTTTCTATTTCACGTGCTGCAGATCCAATGAGTGTAATTCCATAATTTAAAATCTTGTCTTAACTTGGTTGGTAGAGGACAAAACTGGTTTCAATACAAATGAGAGGCACACTCTTTGGGGTAATATTTTTACATACATTTTAATTTGAAGTCACATCCATACAAATCCCTGGATGTGTTTCTAATTGAAAACATTTTATAAACAATGTGCTCCCAACAAACTAAGCTATTATTTCTTCTGACTCCTACTGACAAATGGCCACCCAGCTGTTGAAAAAATCAGAGAAACAGCAGATTAGGCAAGTACTTTTTTCATTATTTTATTTTAAATCTGCCAGACCAGGCTCTGATGGAGCACAAAAGCACTGCATTTGAGCCAAGATTAATGATGGGGAAAGGGAGGCCCTTTAACTTAGCTGGGTCTAAGCAGAATTCTTTATTATGTAGAAAGGCAACTGGACTGTCTCTGTAGCAGATAGTGCAGTGGCACTAATTTTGGTAATTGCAATGAAAACTGACAGATATGGTTGCAAGGGGACCAATGGCATTTTCCTCAAGTGTGTAATACATCAAAGGTTTCTGTAATGTATTGATGGATGGTTTATAGCATTGTCCTAAGTCCTTCTGCTCTGATTTTTCTCTCCTTTTTTTTGGTAGACTTTGACCACTTCATTATGCTTGAGAAATAAAATGATTCAACGATTCTGCAGGCCTCATTTAGAACATGTGAGTACGTAGTTCTTCCTTCATCTTATTCAGACTAAATATTTAATAAAAAGCCACATAAAATTCCTACTTGGGAATTTTAGCAAGGGAAGTTAGTTGGTTTACAATGTCCAGCTTACACCTTATAAAGACATAAATTAAATCTTGTAAGGCTTGATGCACAGTACCTCATTTGTTTATTTTGTCTAATGCAGGTGCCTAAATGTTTGTTTGTTTCTTAGCTGTATAGAAACAGGAACCTTAATTAAATTCTCTGTAAAAAGAGTTTACAATCCTTGCATCATTTTATATCTTCATAATTGGCTAAGACCATCCGAAAATTCAAAGCAGCTGAGGGAACAGTCATGCAGCCAGAAGAACTATAGAGATTGGACTGTGGTTCCCTTCTGAGGAGTGCTGAATAACCACAATAATTAGCTTAGTATTTCTTGAGTTATTTTTTTTTAAAGCCTACAAGCACTGGGGGGCATAACATCCACCTGGAACACACGAGCATTGAAATTAAACCATGGACGTCAGAGTGGGAGATGGGTTGTCTCTGTCTTCCCTTTCTCAGGGCCAGAGGACAGAGTGTACATTTTGCCCAGAGGTCCTGGGGAGGACCACCCTTCCTACCGAGCCCTCTGCAGAGTATCCAACGCGATGAGGTTTGGCTCCATGCCCCTCCTGCTGGAAACCTGCCCCTAGAACAAGAAAATCCTGAGGCATTGTCAGCCAATGCCCTCTGCATCACCCAGGCTGCATCCTGTGAGCCGTTTCTGGCCATCAGGGTGGTGTTTGTTGGATGCTTTATGGGATTGGTCCAAGTAAGCTACTACCTGATGGTGCATGGTGAGCAGCCAACCCTTTCCACAGTGGGAGGAAGATGGCGAGATATAATGTACAATGTACAGTTGTATAGGGTCTGCACCCTCTCCTAACGTGGTTACTGCAGAGTAGCTAATGTGGGATAAGCTGGTGATTCCTGGGGTGGCTGATGATGATTCTTGCATAAATCTGCCCTGTGCTGCTGTGTGAATCTGGGGGAGGAGGGGAGGAGATATAGCATAACAATGTGGCATGGGCAGACAGAGAGTGACTCAGGGACATAGGGTAGAGATTGGTCAGGTTCATAAGGGGAAGACAAACTCCCTGTATACACAGTTTCAAAGACAAAATAAAATTTTCTGTATATATTCTAATACATAAAACATATTGAGTTTTAAAACTTTATATAGGGGGTGATTTAGTCCCCCCCTTCTGAATCTTGTTTGGAGCTCACTGTTTCCCGTGCTTGTTTTTTTCCTGGGAATCCGCTTCTTCTCACTGTGTTGCAGCCCTCTTAACCCCTCTACCAGCACTGGAGGGATCTTGGGAGAGAGACTGTAGAAAACTGACTTGCACACTCAGCCTCTGATAAGCTTTTTGGGGCCAGGAGTGGACGAGGCATGTTGTGTTACCTCATCACTGTACCCACCCACATCCCCCTACCCCAAAGTGTAGGACAAACTGAGTTAGAAAGGCAGGAATTACACTGTAGGCACTAAAATCTCTCTGGTAGAAAGAAATCATTGGAATTGAACTCTGTAAGAGTCAGTGTATGTATATGTAAGGATATATATATACCATTTCATTGATCAATGAAAACAACAGACTTCAACTTGTCTGATTTAGGGAAGACCTTTTCAGCCATAAATGTCAGCATTAACTTTCATTTTTATCAAGCAGACCATAAATTTTGAAGATATTAAGACTGTGACATTCTCTGTGTTTGTACTAGACCTGTTAAAGCTTCTTTATTAATGGTTTTTGAAATTCCTTACGAAGACCAACTGTAAGCTAAAGGCAAAGCATGGGTAATATTTCAGTCAGCAGGAAAAAAGTATTTTAGAATTGCAGGTCAGACTGAAGCATGCCGGAACAAAAGGGAATCACGTGGAGTGCTGAATCAAGTCTGCTGCCTTCAGAGGTGATCTTTAGGAGATGAGCTTCCACATCAGACATCCTCCCGTACCATAATGCATCAAAAAAACCCAAAACACTAAGAACATGAAACCCCAGCAGGGAACGACTAAAAGATACAATTCCAATCTGATTTTGGAAGAGAACAAAAGCAATTTGGACCATCCAGAGGAACTGCTCTGAAGAGCTCCCTCATTTTTTCCACATCAGAGCAGGAGTACATGAGCCTATGGCTAAAGGAACTAAAGGAATGTTCAGTAATAACTGGGACTCAGTATAAATAATGAAGGGGTGTAAAGAATGTATATGACCGGAATGTACGATTTTGAAGATTAAAACAAAATTGAAAAGAAAATAAAAGCTGATAAAAATTCTGCAGGGGAGTACATTCTTGGCACCATCCTCTAGAGGGGAAGTTAGGAAAGGAAAACCATTACGTGATGAGGAGTGTACGTAAGTAAAGGGGAGTGAAAGTATTAAAAAAAAAATAATCTTTTAGGGATATGAGCTAAGAAAGGTACACAAGAGCTACAGGAAGAGGAAACATTCAGAGTCAAATGATTGTGGTTTCTCCTTTGTCTGGAGAGTTATACAGCATTCTCCTCACTCCAAGAGGGCACTGCATCAAAAATGTTAATAGGAGAAACTGTGTTTTCAGGTTGTGCTTTATAGGTACTTAAACATCTTCTTATTGGGACAATAGTGGCAAGAACAGATTCACTGATGGTTTGAAACAATCTGGAATTTGTAATTTTATTCTAGACCTGCTGGGTTAGAAATAATCTTCTATAAAGGCATGGGGAACACGTATTTGGCCTTTGCAAAGAAGTTAGGGGGAAATATGCTAGAAGCCCTCCTCTCTTCGTGTGTATCACATGAGGCCAGGACAGTTGCAGCTCATCAGCTTTCTTTCATGTGGCAATTTGTCTGAACAGGAGCTGGACAAGCTCATGGTCTGCCTGGTGCCAGTCAGCAGTAGAGACTGTGTGCACTGTCCCAGCAACTGCCTTCAGGGGATTCAGAAAGGCCGAAGTACTTTGGCACATCTTAAATGTCTATTTTTCTTAGAAATTTTGCTTGCATAAAATTCAGCTGTTCTCTAGAGTGGGATTCCTGTCTTTCATGAGTACAGTGAGGATAGTGGTGGAGCATGGCTGTGTGCTGCCATGCGTGTCCAGTCTAACTACCACTGCCTGCCCTCATGTTTGTAGGTTAAATCTTTGTAACCTGTCACTTTATAACCTGGTCCAGATAGTGGGAATAGTTTTGCACCATTTGAACTGACATAGCTACACAATAGGTATGAAATTCAATATGTACATTACCTTTATGAACCAAACCAGTGTATTTGCAGTGCTTCAGCAAAATATTCTCTTTGGCACAAATAGTGCTAGATTACAAAGGTGTTCAGGAGCTGCAGGTTGTAGATAAACAATAACTGGGATTTCAGCAGTACTGGTGTTGGCCAGGAGCCTAAAACCCAACAGGTTTGAATTCCTAATTACCTTTGTTACACAGGACACAGTGCTTTTAAAGATCCATACACACAGTGGGAAACAGTTTCCTGAGCATACGTGCTACAGTTCAAGGTATACTAGCCCTTTGGCAAAAATTGCAGCTTCAAATCAGGGCAGTTGAAAGAAAGGTATAATACATATATGCAGGAAGAATTTGTGCAGGGTACACGTACCATTCTATAGATTATGTGACTTGATAATTACTGGCTTTGTTTTGCTAGAAGTTTAGGTTAGAAATACAAAAGCCAAACTAGAACCGGAAAAAAGAACAGCTGTAAGGTGTAGAAAGCAATTTCAAAACCAGACTGAGATTCACTATTTCATTTTGATGGCAGGGAGAGAGCCCCACAGAGGAACTGGTCTAAACAAGCTGCCAGATTACAACTGGCTAAATTCTAAAGTGATTTTCTATTTAAAGATAAATCTTGGGGTCTAAATTGTTTTTACCAGGACCAGATCCTTGTCCTATTGTTCAAAACAAATATCGTCATCCTCCTGCACACTGATCATGGAAAGTTTAATGGGAATAAATTCTGGTGTCAAACGTATCCTGAGGTGCAAATGCAGGCACAAGGCTCTGCACCACGGAGAGCCTGTATCTGTTTGTACGCTGCCATGCACTGCCTATTTATTTTTGCTTTTTCCCAGTAAACGAGCCACCTCATGTCTTAGCAGAGAGACTTCCTTTGTTTTGTTTTCCTTTTGTTTATCGTTTGCTCTTATCATAGATTACTTCAATGGGTGAAAAAGGGAGTTTTTCTTTCAAGGGTTGTGTTGGAAATTTGTCTGTAGGAAGTACTACAGGCCTTGGTGTCCTGCCAGTTCAGCACACTGAAATGACTGCTTTCCCTTCAATGGGAAATCCCACTTCTTGTTCCCAGCGGGTTGCTTTAACACTTAAACATTTTTTATAAATCTGAGAGTCTGAATTATATCCTTGTGGTTAGAAAAAAAGACATTTTACTAGGGAAGCAACTTGTTATGACCCTAGGTAAAATGCCAACTGCAATAAAAAGTACTTTCAAGTGTCATTTGTATATTAAGCAAGATTTAAAAAGACACTAAAAAATATCTGGCTCTGTTTGTTGAAATCTATATAGCTTTTTATTCTCAGAGATAATGAGGAAAAATGTAGCTTGTCTCTTTCAGGCTAATGGCCTGGTATTTGTGGTCAATACACAATCAGATGGAGTTTTTTCAAGTAAACGTGATAAGCTCAGGCTCTAAAACCAGACCTGATGAGACTCCAGAGGTTTTTCTAGTTTCTTTCTGATGCAGAAGCTGGGTCATGATGAACCAGCTTCATAACAGCTTTCCTCCATTTTTCCCAAGGAGTTCGATAAGGGGTTCTCCTTTCCAAGGAGAGTGGTTGGGAGGGAAATGAATGAAATCCAAGGGAATTCTGGAGATCCCAGAAGTGTGTCTACAGGGAACAGATACTCTTTCCTCATCAGCCCCACTGAGGCCATAGAATAAAATAAGTATTAAAACTTGTTTGCTTCCCTTCTGTTGCAAAACATCTTTTTAAATGATGGTTGTGGGTCAGTCACTGCTACAGGGAGTCTCTGGTGTTGTGCTGCAGAAGCAAATGCTGACGATATTCATTCCCCATTCTCAGGAGACTGGCAAAGGGTCTGTTTTCTTAAATCAAGAAGTTTAAGGAAACCCTCAGCTGTATTATAAAACAATTAAAAATCTCTGAAATATCTCTTTCAAGGCTTTCTTTACATTATGCCAGTCCCAAGTCTCTTCTTACAAAACTCTGTCCTGATTTTCATTTCACATTCCCACTGTCTGCTGGAATGATGTAAGTGTTGAGTAAGCCAGAAGTTGCGCCTTCAAGCTTTCTGTTCCGAGTCTGAGCCTGATGCAGGAGAAGCAAACCAATTTTAAACCAGTGAACTTTCTTTTTTTAAAGACTTCTACTATTTACTATATATTCAATTGGATAAATACAGAGGAGGCTAAGAAACCTGCATGCTAACAGCACTATCTGCAGTCTAAACAAAACAGATGTTAAGCTATATTCATCTCTCCAGCAGAAAAAAAATAATTTTGCCATTCTGTTGTCTAATGCAGTTTTATGAAAGATGGTGAAGCTTTTGAATTATATGTACACAAGCTGAGATGGGCAGAACTGCTTTTATATGTTTTTGGATCTCAACTTTGCTACCTGTTGGCTCAGCAAGAAGAACCAAAATAAATAGCAGTTCAAGTTCAGAAATACCAGAAAGGGGGAAGAGGAAGGAAATGCTGTTGCTCAGTTATGTCTTTGTCCTTTTTCTCTAACACTCCTCACCCACAAGCAGGAAGTTAGTTTTAGTTTGGAAGCAAGAAATCCTCAGACATAGTTCGAGGTCATGACTATATAATGACACATCTCTTCCTCCACATGCTCCCAGCTCTGGAGTTCACTTCTCCGTTTGGCCTTTCCAGCCATTTATAAGGTTTTTCTCTGATTCCCCCTGACAGCTATTAAACCAAAATCCTGCCTCAATTCAAAGTCTGTTCTGTGTTTTGACAATTGCTGTTGTAGGCTGCACTATACACTGAGTTACATACAGGACACTTATCTTTTGAGGAATTTTATAATTAGAAATCACTTGAGCTCAGAGAGCAGGCTTGGGAGTGTGTCAGCCTCTAATCCTTTTTTTCCCTCTTTCACATATAAGGCAATTTTTGTACACCTTTCCTCACACAGCACAAAGTCTTCATATCAGAGCACAGGATTTTTACCCGTTCACCCTCAAGGATTTTTTTAAAAAAAGTCATGGCTCAGTGAGGCTGGCACACAGACACTGCCATGGCATGTTACAGAGCTGGCTCAAAATGTTTGCAGAGTTGAGGAAAGAATAAGGGTTCGTTCCTGGCAGAAGCTAAACAAATTGTTTGGTTTGGTGCTTAAATAAAGCAGAATATACAACTCTAGTACTTTTGACTGGAAGCTGTGTTGGCTTTAGCTATATTTTCAACTCTCAGTCTATGTGCTAAAAAACACAGAAAAAGTAGGTCATATTGCATCAAATGGTAGCTGCTGAGTGCATCATCTATTCCATTATTAAAAGAAAAAAAAAAGGCGGGAATGAGAAAAGAGAAAAGAGCCAAAACACGGAGACAGGAAGAAGATAATCTTTGCAAAAGTGCAAGTGGAGCAAACATCACAACAGAGGCAAGCAGGATGCTTTTGAAAGTGTTATATAAATGAGTATTAACAAAGAATTACTAAAATAAGGAAGATCAAGCTTAACAGGAAAAAGGCAGATGGTTTGAATATCCTTTATAACTTTAATTTCTCTTGGTCCCATAGATAGGAACTTGGGTTACCTTTATACTGCTAAATAAAATAGAATGATTGTCTGTACTCTGGCCTTGAGATAATTGCAGATGCAGTTTATCCATGTGTCACTTGGCTCTGTGTCTTTCTGGGTCCCACATAGAGTCCTTCCAACCTTGAACACAGTTGTTGTATTCTCTGTTTTCACCTTCCATCTCCAACTGTCTGAACTAAAGTGAGGAACATTTTATGGTCTGCTGGTGGAGTATTCTTATTGCAGGAGACTACAGATGTGCATTACATGTAGGGCACGAGGGCATCCAGAGTGCTTGAGGGTTCCAAGTCCCAGAGGAGAGCACTGGGGGACTTTGTTGAGGGGAAGGAGACAAATAAAGTGCAATTTTACCCATGCTCTTCTCTGGGAGGTGGCAGCTGGCCTGGGCTGAGATGTGTTAACAATGAGTTAGGCCAGCATGCAAGCTCACTCTGACCCTTTTTAATGTAGCGATACCGGCATAGCATAAATGTCTTTTAATTACAAAAATAAGATGTCATTGGCCACTTTACGTCAAAAAATCACTCAGTCAGTGAATTACAACATGTCTTTTTTGGCAGTCATGACCATTCAGCACGAGGACTAAGAGTACAGATGGTTCTTGTTGTTGCATTTATGTTTGTCAGCAGCAAAGGTCTGGCAGATTAAGTGAGAAATCCTGTCTCATCTACCCTGCTGTCTTCACCTGAAGCCTGTCACAGCAGGCCTGAAATGTTTAGGAGGAATTTTCTAACTGACTCCAATAAAGCTGGAACCAGTCCCTTGTGCTCCTGGGTCTCCTCTGTATATGAAATGTATTTCTTGTTCAACATGTGGGTGTTTTGCCAGCCTCCTGTGAGTAACACCATAGCAGAAATTTAGGGTTTGTTACCAGAATAGAGCTGGATAAACCTGAGCAGTCAGTCAGTGATCAGTCTTTGTCATCAAGATATTCTTTCCATACAGTGCTTGTCTAGGTAACAGCTAACCCGTGGCTCACCATCAAGCAAGTTCTGTGAGCTTTCATTCAGTTCATGTGCATTTTTCACACCTTGCAGTGTGAATGAAAAAAATTATTTTCAGCTGATGCAAACATAATTTAACTCCTGATATCATTTAGAAAGGTGTTTCCTTACATGCAAAGAGAATAGTTTGCTGAAAAATACGAGAACACTAGGAGCAAATGTTGATGTATTTCAGTGTATCCATCCTCTTGTTACCTTTGGCATGAAAATTATTCCAAGAGCTGGAATGGAGGTAGTGAGAGGAAGTGCTTTCCTTTGCATGATCACTATTCCCTGACCACAGTGTTCTCTGATAACGAGTGATGTTTCAGAGATGGTATCAGATCACCACTGTTAGTAGGACTTCTTCGTGATGCCAAAACAAACAAGGCTGGAAAATTTCTAAAATCAACAGGATCTTGCCTTAATATTGCAGGCAAATGCTTGTCAAAAGTCCAAGTCTGATAGTGCTGGAAGCAAAATGCTGAGTTTACCCACGCTACAAATGAAGTAGTGGAGGTCAAGCATATTTCAGCCCTGAGGTGCTCTGCAGGGTAAAGCCTGACAGATCCTCCCGCTGAGACTGCACTCAGAGCTGATACTTGTTTTTTGTGGTCCACTGAGATTAGGACAGTGAGTGCAGAATAAAGGCAAACAAATCCATGGCTCAGTCACCACCAAGTCACCAGTCTAGAAAATGTGAAAAATGAATGCTCCTCCCTGAACTCTGGATGAGAGTGCACGTGGGCAGACTCCACAGTACCATCACAGATCAGCATGGCTGTTCATTAAGCATAAAAACCCTTCTTCATTTGAAAGCTTAAGACTTGAAAAACTGAAACATTAAAGAAATTATGAGGGCTCTATTCCCAACTCCTTTCCCTTGTTCAAATCACTCCAAATATAGTCAAACACTGAATCACTACAAGGAAGATTTGGATTTTGCTCACTTATGCAGAACATATTATAAAAGATTCATGCTGGTTGATGAGACCTATTCCCATTGACAAAAAGAGCCTGGCAGATTTGACTCCTTAAAAAAACAGTTATTCTCCTCAGCCACAAAAGTAAGTTTTGCAAAGCTTGACTAAACTGAGGCACTTTTAAGTTAAATTTTGTTTGTAATCAGAGTAAATAAAGATGCTGGCAAAATGTGTATTATGGTAAATATGTGTAAATGGTTACTGTCTGTCACTGCTCAGAAAAAAGTAAAGCCATTATGGCTCAGTGGAGGAGATGGTGTGCTCCTACTCCCTATTGTTGCTCTAATGAGAATTAATTTAAACGTTGCTGGGTTGTATTTGCCAAGAAGTGAGACACAAACATGTTAAAAAAATCCATATGCAGATAGAGTTTTCATGTGATGGGGAGGGCAGAAGGTCAGTCAGCTACAGCCCTGTCATGTAATGCAGGATCTCAGTGATAACACTGGAAATAATGTCTCCTTTGTTTCCTTTTAAATCCAATCAAGAAGGACATTTCTGAACTACAGGATTTAACTATGGCCACTTTCTTTGACTGGAGCTGAACACCAGCAGCATTAAGTCCTTCTATCAGCCTGGGCCTGGGCACCTGTGAATACAGGGAGGAGGCAGAGAAGGCAAAACGAAACTGGTGTGATGGTGAGTTCTGGGAACTGCCACTGCTTGGTCCATAAAATCAGGGAAGGAAAAAGTGGGCAGCCAGTTGGTTGCCTTACCCGTCTGAGAGTCCAGGCTGGGTTGTAGTCACCACAGACCAGGAGAGGTTTGAGTCCCAGATCTTTGCCATCTGTTATTGTTTGCAGGTCCAGATGGTGCAGGACACCTGAGGAATTAATTTGTTTTGACAAGTTACCTCGTAGTCTGTAGTTTTTGGTATTTAAGATCTTGTATTATGATTATAGATGGGGAAGAAGTAGAGAATTGTGCCTTTGAAGAGTCCTGACATGCACTAGTTGGAACTGGATGTTGTGTTACACCGGACTAGTGAATGATGACCAGGAGAATGCAGTTTCCCAAGAAGCAAGTCTCAGTGGGACTCCTTGGTTCTGGCTGGGCACAAGTTTCCCACCAATTTTGAAACATGTAAATTACCTAACGTTTGCATGATTTTAAAGAGATTTTGTTTCAGTAAATCAGTGTGAACATGGCCAGTCTTAGATTTCTTGCACCCACAAAGTTCCTGTTCTGTTGCAGACCAGGAAGTGTAGTTTGAAGCTTCTCATTATCAGCAAGTAGTTTGCAGGAGCCAGTGCAAGTGATTATGTGAGATCATACAAAATGACTAGCTAGATGACAATCTGACTACTGAGTGAGGTTACTGTCTTATACATGATGAGATGATAAGATAATCCTAAAATTACTGTGCAATTGGTGAAGTTGGCACGTGAATAGTCTCTGCCTTGGAAAAAAGACATATCTATGCACAACCATATGATTTTCTCAGTGCTATGGGCTGTCCATCTACTCCTTGTTCATTGTCTTAGTTTGAGATATACAAATACTTTCAGAAATTGCCCTTTCATCCTGAGAAAGCTGCTTGCATTTCAATGTCATCTGATGCAGCTTTTCTGAGTCATGCCTTTTATAGCAAAATCTTTACTGACTTCATTTTACCAAAAGTACTTAAAACTGAAATGCATCATCAGTCCATCATTGCTGCTCTGTCATGACTTGGGCTTTTCATGGAGGCTTCTCATGACATTTTGATAGTACAGGAGACAGAACTGGCAGCTGTGGTGCCATTTCTTTCCCATTCGCTGCAGTTATTGCCTGTTTTGTAAATTCAGGCCATTGTCCTGGACTTTGTATCAGTGTAGCTCTCATGACAACAGTACACAAGATTTGCCTTTTTCTGATGGCTTTTATGTCACAACTCCATCAATGTCACAAACCCTGCAAGAGATACATGAATAAATGTTTCTTTTATGTATCATTATGAATGCAAAAAGGTGCTGGTGTGAGGGTTGCCTGCAAATTAAACCTTGACTCTTTAGAAGTGTTTGGGCCTGCCTGTTTTCAGATCATGGAGAAAATTCTAGTTTGCTTTTTGGAACATATGAAGAAAGGCATTTTTTTTTGTTTGCAGAATAGGTCAGTAGGTGAAGACTAATGCCGGCAATTTTTTGGGAGTGCAGAGCCATGCTAGCACTTCTAGTCACCTGAGGAATCGAGCAGATATATCTGGCTAAGTGTAGATCATATTGGGAGTTTCAAAAGGGAAATGGCTCCCTCCATGCTCCAATGCATTTATGTGACAGTTGCTTACCTTAGTTCTGTCTACTCATAACAAACATATTTTTTAGTTCCTATAAAAAGAGAGATAAAACAAAGGTGGTGTACTGATGAATTTTGCATTACAGTGGGTGATTTATGGAAGAAAGCGTTCTGTCAGCTCAAACACACTTCAAATGTTAACGGCAGAATTCTTCACTTGCCTGAAATACAGTTCTGCAGATGGAAGTCAATAATAGTTTTATAAAATTCTCTATTTTAAATTATGTATTTAACTGAAAAATAAGATGCTGAGTTTCAGCATCTGTATAGGTGCCTATACAGGTTCAATTCTTTGTGTTGTTTACCAACATTTCACCATTATATTCTTCCTAGAAACCAAAATGTATATTGTTAACAAAATCAGTTAATATGAAGAGTAAGTACATTATCTACTTAGAAAGAAGACTGTATTGGTCTTTGACAAGCTTACCTTGCTTTGAGGATGTTTCTGCTCCCGTGCATTTCAGTGACAAAACTCCCACTCATTTCAGCCATGGAGGACCAACTCCAGAGATAAGAGAGCAGCTAAAGAAAGGCTTTTACAAAGCAATGGAAATATGATGCAAGGAAATATCAGGACACTCAGCTGGTCTCAGTGAATAGGACAAAAACAACAAATGAAAGCTTGATCTTTCGGGGAAAAAAAGCCTGTTTGGAAAAGGATGCAAATGATATCACACTTAACAGGAGTAAGCTGTGCATTATGGAAGAAAAACTATCTGCTGAGAGTTAGCAGGACACCAATATTTGGGAAGCTGAACTTTGGAAATGAGCGTGCAATGCTCTGAACACTTTCTAAGAGATATGGTGCAGCAAGTAGGGGCTGAATGCACTCATATTTTATGGTAAAGTCCTCTGTGGCTTTGGGAACATGTCAGGTACTGCCTGGGAAAAAACATAGGAAGCTTGAGGAATGCAGTGAAATTCGTTTCTTTCATATGCCTTAAGGGAAAGACCACCCACCACCCCACCCCCCAACCCCTTTCCCGGTTGTTTCTAAGGTCTGTTAAGGCTTGTTTGTTGTCAAAGAGTTTCCTTTGTTCCGCATCCTAAACAACCCAAAACAAAGACCTCTTGTGTCCTTTTGGGAACCTTTTCTCCTCTCAATGCAAAGCATTTGTGGGAGCCCAGTTTCTGCAGACTTCCTAAGTGGTTTCAAACTACCCCAGACATTATGATCCTGGATACGCTTTGCCTTCTACATTTTAGCAGGGAGGAAGGTGTTATTATTGCAGACTAAAACCATAACAAAATGCGGGCTCAGATTTAATTTGAGAACGGAAAGTGAATGGTATTGTAAAGCTTAATGTTTATAGGAAAGAATGTTTTTCCTTTTCAGCCTTTTTCTTGAGTCTGAAAGTTGTAGGAGGAAGTTCGAAGAGGATATACACATTAGTTCCTACTTGGTTATTTTCCATATGTGAGGTCAATAGATCTCAAGGGATTAGTCTGGGTTCCTGAACAGCTGAAAAGTTTTGAAATCACCTTCCTGAGGTTTTGAAGTAGGGTATTGTAGTTTGTAAAGAAAAGGATCGGTTTGAGCAGGCTTCCTGCATTGCCTGTTTTCTCAGAAAGTGAGAGTAGAGTGGTCTGAAATGGGAGATGAGTGTAATCAAAATAATTTACAGTATCTTCTAAAGCACATCCATTATGGCAATGATTTAAAACTCATCAGTCTTTTTAATAATCAGTGTACATTTCAATATCTTCCTACACTGCTGATTACAGTTGAAAACTTTTGGGAAGGCTGATATATGTTTTCAGTGTAATTTTCACTATATGTAGACAGAAAACCCATTTTAGTAGATCCTGGTTTTTTTTTTTTAAAAAAAACTAGATAGTATTTTCCCCAACAAGCAACAGTAATGAATTTAATGTTGTGAGATCGCAAAGCAGTCTTCTCACAAAGACTTGGTTCAGGTTGCCAGAATCAGAAATATTTACCATTTGGGTTCAAATACGCTTTTCCCAGCTTCAGTTTAAAAATGAATTGAAGTGAAGGGTCCTGATTTAATATTTACATTGATTTCTCTCAAGATCTGTAAGCAGACTTTCCCTGGTGTCCTGGATTTGGAATTAAAAAGCAAACCTAATGCAGAAGGTAGGTGCAGAGAACGATGAGGGAATAGCAGTGAATCTAGTTTCACCAGTTATTTCTTACAGAAATACACATTATATACACGGATATGATGGAGATGTTCTCAAGGGAAGCTTTGAGTTAATGTATGAAATAAATAATTTCCAAGTAATTTATCTGGAAGTTTTTGAAAGTGCTTAGGCTGGAAGAAGTTCTGGGGATGTGTTCTGTGAATCAGGGTCTTTCCACTGTTGAAAATATTTTTTAACTGGCCTACAGAGGAAAAGGTGAGGTTTGAAAGGTGCAATCTGGATTTGAAATAGCTTTGAGTGCTGAGCAGCGTCTGGTTCTGCTCCAGGAAAAATAGATGCTGGGTAGCCGCAGTTATAAGTAGCTGGTTAGGAGCACTATGTTTATTACCTTGCTTTCTTTTAAGATCTGCAAATCCCAACATCTTTTGCAGTTTTCTCCTGCACATTATTCTGTTTCTTCTGAGTAATTTTTTGAGATACCTGATACTCACTGTATGCTGAATGTTTGTAGAAAGAAATGTACTTCACCTCTAGTATTGTATGAACTTATTTTATTTATTAATATATAGACAAAGGAAAGGAAATTTAAAAATCCCTGTTGACCTTCCATTTCAACCCAGCAACACCCCTAATGACATACTTAATCTGAAACCAGCGAGTCTGCTCAAGGGCTTATTGCTAAACCTGTAGTCGAGCATCTTTCTGGATCATGATTTAGCTTTGACAGCAGGAATGGCCTTTACCACTGACAAGCCAACTTTCTGTACGACCAGCTGTGCAAATTTTCCACCTGCACAGAAGTCCTGCCTAGTGTTCATTGTCTTCACAGCACAACTCCTTTGAAACCACACATAAGGTATGGATAGGGACAGGGTTTGCCTTTTAAATGCCATTAATATGCAGGTTTATGCATGTCTGTGAGCAGTTAGATACAAGATACACTTGAACATCATAAGGAATTTTATAAATAATTCACAGGTTATACTCAAATCAGAGACTACTATTGGTGTTACGTGTATTCTAGGCTATTCTGTGGTAATAAATTGCTGGTTTTATTTGCATTATTTCCAGTGGCACTGCTTGATTGAGTCTGAAAATTAAATTAAAGAGGTGGAAGTGACACTGTGTTTTGTCTTTTTCTTTCTTTTTTTTCCCCTGTTCCTTAATGGCTGCTGCTGACACTCTTAGCTCACAGGTAAAAAGGAGTTCCCTCTTTTTTGAGAAAAGTGTGAAAAATATTACAAAGGCAAATACAGGAAGTAACGGGCAGCATTTACCTTCTGTGCTTATGTGCTCTCCCAGGCTTGACATGCATTCAGTGGAGTGAGAAGATCTCCTTTAGGTAGCAATTCACAACACCTATGCTAAGACCTTGATTTTGTGAAGCTTTCCTTAAGCTTTTGATCCTCCTGAAGGAGAAGCCTTCTTGCTTCCAGGAATAATAGTGATAATTGTCCCACTGTCCAAACTCCTGTCTACCTTCTTCTAACAAACGAAGTGTTAGATGACAAAGTGATCAGGAGCATGGAGCAGACAGAAGCCTGGAGCAATGCAATGGTGCTGCTTCCAGTGGCTGCAATCAGCTTTGGATCAGGCCATGAAACTAACCCAAACAAAAGCTCCAGGCAAGCATAGGGTTTTGTCTTTGCTCAAGCAACATTTGAATTGGCTTCACTCTCTGAGGGATTAGGCAGTTGGTTTTCCAATATATGTATTTGGAAACTCTTATTTGAGGTTAAGAGATTAATGCAGGATATCTAAACCAAAAGAAATCAATTTCCAGGTCAGTGTAAAAGATATAAAAGTAATTTTCTTCCCAGTTCCCAGCTTCATCTGTACAAATGTCACATCATTGGCCCAGACAGCAATTTGGCCAGCACAAAGCTGTTTTTTTAAAAGTGTATTGCATCTCCACAGTTTCCATTCTCCTCCTGGAAGAGAACAGATACTTTTGTGTTGTTATTGTCATTGGAGGAAATGGCAATGGGCTGCAAAACTTTACAAACTAGTTTCATTTATTCGGTTTTGTCAGTCCAACAGCTGTCTCCCAGCTCAGCTCTCCTTACCAACGTCAGTGTTCCCATCACTCCTATCTTCAAAGAAACATAAAGATACTTTTTTCCTAAGTAAACTTTTGGTTCCAGGGGATGAGTGTGTACATAGGATTCTGTCCAATTTAAATCAAGGGTTCACCTTACATAGGCTTGGCTCATCTGTGTAAACTCAGGTGTCTCTGAGGGAGAATAAAAGTAACCTGTGGAATATGTCTTATGAGAAAAAGACGTTTCCCAGCATAAAAGATTTTTTTAAAAATGTTTGTTATATTTTCTCCAAAACTTCTTCACAGAGTCAACAAAGAAAGGCAAGTTCAGCAGTAATACTCAAGAAATTTATAGCTCTCTGTGTTCTTAATAGTATATTGAAGGGAATAAAGCTACTGGACTAAGTTATTCAGATGAAAACATTCCTGGATAGAGTAAGTTAAAAAGACTGATAGTGAAAGTTTTGCCACTCAGCTATGCGCTATGCTAAAATGCTGCTCTGTTTTCCTTGGAACATGGCTTGCAACACTGGTGATGTATGATTGTTAGAAGAAGATTTGACATTTCTCTTTCCGCTCAGTTCTGTTGGATTCCAACAACAGGTCATATTCTGAGCACATTTTGAAACTTTTTCACGAAAAGAAAAGTTAGATAAGTCATGCAGAGTTATCCTGCCTAATACAAGTGTAACAAGTCAGCTTTTCCTTTAGTTGTAATAAATGCTACATGCCTTTATTTCTAAATGGAGGACCATCTACATCAAGATAAATTAATTCCTCCTTATGATAGAAACGTCGAATGTTTATGCACAACTAAAACAGAAATATCCTGAGTGAATCTTTGGGCTTTCCTCTCCCCATCTGAAATTAATTCACTGTAATGTAGAGCTGTACTGTGATTATCTGTTATGTTGAAAGCAAAGGCTAAATCAAAATAAATTTTTCCTATAGTTTTTTAAAGGAAATCAGTTTGTGTGGAATCCAGATCCAGAAAGAATATTGTTTAGGGAAAATAGGCACTCATTGGATACTTATTTCTTGATAAAACTCAGTGCAGGTAACAACATTTTGTTGTTTGTCTGTATTTTCAAAGTGCATTAAAATATTTCCTATGTGTACTTGAAATGTAATGTTACTATTTTTAATATTTACTACTTGTAAATCCTGATTATTACTTTAGTTTCAAATATTTCTAATTGGTTTATAGTTTTTAGATGCGCTACACAACCACTCTGTTATGAACACTTAGACTATGTCTACATGATCTACTTACTCCACGTACAGATCTCTTTCATCTGAAAATTCTGAAATTCTTCCCACTGGAAATTAAATACTATCTTCTATGTTATTTCTTTATAAGGTTTACTTTTTCAGATGTTTAACTACTGCATATGGTAATAATATAAACCATCAATCACTTATCACAAATATTCATGGAAAATCTGATTCTGTACTGAGCTGTATTTTGTCAGTGACTTTGGTAAATGTTGAATTTTGTTTTCTTAACTGTAGCCAGGAAAATTAATGTCCACTTTAGAAATTCATTTGGAAGATTTGTTCCATGAATTATATTTTTTTAAAAATTCCAGACATTGTAATTAGTTACTGATTAAACACTGCTATACTACTCAAATGGACATTTACTATTTCAAATAGCCTAGAAAAACACAATAAATTAATTTTAATTAAAAATTCAGTTGAAATAGACCCTGTAGCTAAGGCCAGAACACACTAATATACAGATGATCTGCCAATACTGATTTCAATAATGATTGACTTTGATTCTTCATGTTCTTAGGAGTAATTATGCACATGAGCTAGAGGCAAACCCTGTTGTTCACATTCATACTGTTTTGCATGCGTGTCCAGCTAATGATTTTACAGCTCGTGGTTAGACCTTGGGAAGCCTTCTTGCATGACATCCTTATGCACAAAAGCAGACTCCTGAAGACAATGGAACACTTGCAAGTATAAAATTTTCTGGTATCTTACCCAAGAGGGGGAATATAAGGACTAGCTCCAGCCTGATAAATACAGATAAACATGGTTTAATAGATCATCCTTTGGCTGACTTTTAGGCAAATGTGATTAACTGTACTTATTTTCTTTCTTAAGGATGTTGAATTCTTCGCTGAGCAGCCTGAAAAGCGTATTTTGGTCTTTCAGTCACTGGTAGCTTGCAGAGCCCATAACAGAGCTCTGTGATTGCTTGAAACCTTTTTTAGGGCAGCTGTGCTTTAGTCCAAGTAAGGGCAGATGATGTCATGTTTTCTCTGTCAAAAGTCACATGAAGAATGATACACCTGTGACTAACTGATGTTGATGGGTCTATCTGCTGGAAAGCAACAGGTGAGGGGTGAGCAACATATATTTGCAACACATATGGCTTCAGAGAAGAACCATGTGGATGAGTAGTATCATGCTTTAAAGGGACTACCTGGGCAAGGGCATGAGCACACCTCAGCTGTGTTTGCCAGAGAAATTACTTTTTCCCTGCTCAGAGCTGCTCCTTCCCCCTTCTGCTTCAGACAGATGTTGCCTTCCCTTCTCTCTGCTGGTGGTAACTCTGTAATGTTTCATTCAAAATGGGTGAGTTTAGCAGAAGACCAGCCATTAAAAGCACTTCAGCCTAACACTGATTTTTTGCCTCTGTAGTATCTCCAGTTGGAGAGGTCTACCAGCTCTCCCAGTGAAAGTTCCCATCTCAGTGATGGTGTTTTGTCAGGATCATTCTTCTCATTAATCTCTGGAAAGATGTGGCTTGTAGTCCTTTGTTTTTGTTTGGCCAAAATTGGCAGTTCTAACTGAATGGCTGGCATGTCCTTTTTAGGTTTGACTGGAAATAGGGAGCTAATGAAATTTGGCAGCTTTATAATGGAAGTGGTACAATTGGGGAAATTAGACAGCTCTTTATTAATATAGATTCAGTATCTTACATATGTGTTGTTTTTAGACTGAATGGATTGACCACTATCTTTGGGGAATCTAAAATGTGCAAAGCTGTTAAAGAACTGTCATGGTTCTCCCTACAGGTAGTTACGTTTCAGCTGATAAATTCTTCCAGTCAAGGACTTGATTCTCTTCACATATATTTGCGGCTGTGTAAACAACATGCCATAATTTAACCCATCTGTCTTGTGGAGTGTTTTGGAAAGCCCTTGTGAAGTGCCTTATTAGTATAAGATGATGACTTGTTTTTATGACTCCAGTGGTGTTTATTTTGCTACATAAGGGCTGTGTGACATAATGGATGTCACAGGCTCCCTTGCAGCTTTGTGAATCCCTCACACTAGTCACTTCCTTGGGACCTGTACGACATACACAGGAAATAAAATAAAGAGCTCATTTTGGTTGGAATTTAATTTAATTAATAACATTACACTTATGAATAATTCCCTTGAAGTCTGTGGAAATACTCTCTGCTTTTAAGCTTATAAACATGCTTAATTACCTTGTTAAAATAGTCATTTTACTAAATCAGTTGCTGTAATAATTCCATATATATCAGGAATACAAAGAACAGTGAAGGTGCCCTTTAAATGGATCATGCAGCACTGCTACATGTGGAAAAGACAGGGGAAATAGCCAGGCTGAAAATGTAGCCAAAGACAAAACATTCCTCTGGTGATGTGTGGTGAGTGTTAGATGAAGGTATTCAGCACCTCACAGGATCAGGCCTTGTACAAACCCATGGTAATAGATCCTTAAATAATAAAGTGAAAGGGGAGATATGAAAGTTGGGTGGGAACAAAACTAACTCAGTGCATTAGAAAGATTATTGTTTGAGTTCCCAGTATTTAACAGCTGGGTTAGCAGTGCGGCGACTGAATTCAGCAGCAGTGTTGTTCTAGCCAGTTATTTGGTGGGAACATGGACCTGAGCAACAACATCGCGGTATGTACAACTCAGGTCAGACACATCTCGGATTTCTGACCACTTTTTCTCTTGGGTGGTGTTTATTTTCTTCCCAGAAAATATGGTAATATTTGGGTTTATTCAATCTTGTGGCAGTCTTGTACTGCTTATACTAATGCCTCTTATTGAACCTGACCCACAGGTTATCCCTTCGTGTAAATAACTCATAGACCTAAGCCCTAAACCCTCTGCTTAAGGCTGAGTGAGCTGGACTGAAGGAAAATAGTATGTTCTCACATGGAGTGGAGCACAGAACAAATGTTCTTTGACCTTGAAGCAGTGCATGCCATACTGCGTAGCATTGCCTCTGTTTGAAGGGTGCACACACAACTCTTCTCCAGTTTCTTCCTTTCT
This sequence comes from Aegotheles bennettii, assembly GCA_013398125.1. Taxonomy (NCBI): domain Eukaryota; kingdom Metazoa; phylum Chordata; class Aves; order Caprimulgiformes; family Aegothelidae; genus Aegotheles; species Aegotheles bennettii. Next base: position 109,770 of record VZRW01013136.1, read on the forward strand.
GGGCTCCCATGAGGAGGAACAGCATGTGTCAGTGCTGTTGTGTCCATGAGTAGAGGGCCTGTGCGGCACATGGACCTTGGTCTTCTCTACTGTTCTGCAACATTATGCTTTACATTACAGCAGTGATACCACTCACTTTGTTCTAATGTTTTTCTAACACGTGGGCTCATAATATGGCAGAAAGTGGGTGTGACTCTTCATTTCATTCCTGTAAGTTACTGCTCAGATCTCTGATAGGTCTGGATGTTAGGTGTTAGCATAGTCCTTACACATGGATAGCCATGGACAAACCACTCCGTCTGGGACTTTAGTGAAAAATTAGAAAACTAGGGACTTGGCCGGAACAATCTGCAGGAAATTTATTTGTTCTCTGTCAGAAATACAATCTTTGTAGAGCAGATGGCTTTTAGGTATTGCAGGTTGGGTTCTTTCAGCGAGAGACTTTTTTTCCACAGAAATGTAGGAACAACGTCTTTCAGAGGTAGGACTTTTTAAACAGTAGATACAAGAATTAAAAAACACATTACAATCATTTTACAGGTAAACTTTCTTCCCTGAAATAAACTGTAACTTTTATCAGGCCATAAGTAATTTATCCTGGAGACACCAAGCCAAAACAGTAACAATATTTCTGCTTCTGTGGTTATGCCTGAAATCCCCAGATATAATATAAATCTTTTTTGTCTAGAGGCAGTATATATGCATAGTAGAAATATGATTACTCTCTTTAAATAATTACCTATTTATCTACTTCATAGCAACAACGTTCCATCAGAAGACAACCAGATTTGTGTGCTTGTTCTGCCTGTATCTGCATGTTAAATGGTGTGAGAAATTGCCAGATGCTGACGTGCTGAAAAACCACGATAAATACAATTCAACTAGTACATTCATGCTATTCAGATATTTTAGGAACCAATAATATTCACTCCCAGTTAATTGTGAGTCATCTGATTCTTGCATATCATAGAATCATAGAATGGTTTGAGTTGGAAGAGACCTTAAAGATCATTGAGTTCCAACCCC